>JBBVQN010000003.1:600000-800512 GCA_038993655.1 Talaromyces verruculosus
CCCTGAGGTGACCATCTTGGCAACGGCCTCAGAGAATCGTACAGCAGATATGAGATTAGACTTCCAATAGTCTGCCCCAAGAATCTGTATATCAACAGTGTTCTTGTGAGGTGTCACCGATGATACCCAGGTGACTGGTGGATATCGCATGGACCCGTTGGATAAATCCTTCCCGTTTATGAATTCAAGCGCAGCACTGAGGGTTTGCTCATAAATTCGGCTGAGAGGCAGCATATGGTGAGAGTGATATGCATTACCACCTGTTTGGAGCACGCGATTGAAAATATTGAGGTCAGTCAACTTGGCCGAAAGGTCTTTGACGTCCCCCAAGTCGCCGGACAATGTCACACTTGACGGTGAATTGATAGCAGCGATTTTTATTTTGTCCTCTAAGCCAATGAGATGAGTTGCCACTTCCTCAGGACCGATCCCAACAGCCAGCATGAGACCGTCAAGTCTGTTCAGGGAGACTGCTCGGCCACGAAAGTAGGCAGAGACGATCGCTTCTGCTCGGGTGATGCGGCCTCCTGCGTAGGTAGCAGCAATCTCACCGGAGGAATGTCCGACAACAGCTGAAGGATAAATTTGCCAAGACCAGAGCAAATCCAATATACCAATCTGCAATGCTGTGCATACCGTTTGTGAAACCTCTGGATCATGGATACGACCTGACTCGACATTACCTCGGAGAACGTCTTCTACAGACCACGAAGGCGGCTCGGGTAGTTGCGTAAGGACTTGGTCCTGGAAGTTAATGGACTTCTGAAAGACCCTATAGTTGAATAATTCTTTGCCCATCGCAGGCCATTGAGCACCTTGGCCTGTGAAAACGAACCCAAGTTTAGGCCTGTGGGCGCCTGAATTGAATGCTTCTTCAACTTGCTCTAGGGCTTCTGTAGGATTATCCCTTTTAGCCAGTGCAACAGTTCTCTGCATAAAACGACTTCGCCTGGCGGACAGCGTATAGGCGACGTCGGCAAGTGAGTGTTTGCTTATCTCTTCGCGCAAGGCAGCCACATTTAGCTTTAAGGATGCCTCGTTGTGGCTCGAGAATGGCAGCAATACAATGTTGCGAGTTGATGCAGATTGATTCTGAACAAGCCTGGGGAGGATTTGGCCTGACAAAGTGCTGGCATAACTATTTGTGTCCTTCAAGCCATTCTCATCCACAGCCATCAAACCTGGTTTTGTGTAATTTGGGAAGATATTGTGTACATCGTCGATTATGCAGTGCCCGTTAGCACCACCATAACCGAATGAGTTGATGCTCGCTCGCTTTGTCTTGTCCCTTGGCCAGGGAGTGACTTCGGTCAGTACCTTCACTCGGGCACCACTGAAGTCAATGTTCGGATTCAGTTTCTGGATGCCAATACTCGGAGGAATTATACCGGATTCGAAGGCGAGTACACATTTCATGATGCCAGCAATAGCACTACAAGATTCGGTATGACCAAGGTTTGTTTTAACAGACCCGATTAAAAGAGGGTCATCTGGTGTCCGTACAGAAGCAAAGACATTTCCAATAGCAGAAATCTCAATTGGATCGCCCACGGGTGTTCCTGTTCCGTGACATTCAAAGTATGTCGTCTCTTCCAAGGGCAGATTTCCGGCGTTCTCGTATGCTTTGCGGATCACGGCCTCCTGACCTTCTTTGCTTGGATGGGTTATGCCACCTGTGCGGCCATTCGCATTGACAGCTGTTCCACGAATAACAGCTCGGATAGGAGATCCTTCCATAGCAGCATCGTTTGCCTTCTTGAGGTACAGGGCTACGAACCCCTCTCCACGAGCATAACCATCAGCAGCCGCATCGAAGGTATGGCAGGTTGATGTGGCGGATAAAACACCCAGCTTGGTCATCATGAGTTGGGTACTGGGGTCCATAATCTGTTGTGGCATATTGTAGTTAGAAGACATTTCGATGAAGAGCACCTATGAGCACTTACTGTATTGGAGGCAGCAACAATCGCCGAATCGCAGTCACCGTTCCTTATGGCTGCAATGGCAAGGTGCAGAGCATACATGGACGAAGAGCAAGCGGTATCGAGGGTCACACTGATACCACCATATGTTTAGTCCTGCCATCACTGCATATGAGAGCCTCGTAATGGCTTACCTAGGTCCCTGTAGATTGAATATGTAGTTGACACGATTGCTAAGGATACTTACACTACTTCCAGTACTCGCATATGGCCTAGGGTGGTCGGGGTCTCGCCCTTGAATGAACCCATGGTCATTACTGAAGTTACCGACGTAGACACCAGTCCTTGATCCAGAGAACTCATCCCATGATACACCGGCATTCTCAAAGGCTTCATAGACGACCTCCAAAAGCTTGCGCTGATCGGGAGCCATAGTCTCGACCTCTAGCGCCGTCATGCCAAAGAATGTATGATCGAAGAGACGAGGGTCTTCAGACAGGAGAAACCCGCCTTCCGTAGCTATGGAGCCAGGCCTATCCGAGTTTGGATGTTGAAAGCCGCTGAGCTCAAACCGGTGATCTCCAAATTTTCGATATCCTGATTGCTTTCTCTTGAGTAGCTCCCAGAACCCAGAGACATCTCTAACATCTCCAGGCCATCGGCAACCTGTTAACGAATTGATTAGAGACTCAAAATCTATTTTTGGGAAATACAGGGAAACATGAACAAACCCATGCCGACAATTGCAATGGGGTCTGTACCATTGGCGTAGACCCCATTGCTTATACCGTTTGTGACGCTAGCTGAAGGCATTAAATCTGTGGAAAAAATGCTGTAGGATACCACATAAAATTAGTTTGATAGAGAGTAAACAGGTAGATGAGGGAAATAGAAGAAATTGAAGAAGGTTAAAAAAATACATCGACCATTGTGGCCCTACCTCAGTTATAGAAAACGAACAAGGGCTGTACACCAAGACACCCAATACCTTTAGCCTTATCGAATGAGTTTGAAGACAAAGTTTCTATAAAGATTTGATTATACGGGTAGACACGTAAGTTGATCGCGCATTCCTGTTTGCCATAGGTACCATTTCGGCGGCCGGACAGACTGATATATGTCCATTCCATTCATTGTGTTATCTCTCAGCTTGAGGGCAAAACGACGCTATTCCCACCACACCTTAGAATCGATTTCCAGTCACAACCCAATTGACAGATGTTTCAAAGACATAGGGACTCGGCCGATCTATCACGGTTTTCGGGTACAAGCCTGAAGATACACCGTTCGGCCAAAACCTAACGCAATTTAGGAATTGCCCAGCTTCTGTCGAAATGGGGGGAGAAATTTATTTTGCGCTGTTCTTGACCGCAGCTTTTCGGTCGTTGGCTGAAGATGGATAACCCCAAAGCATTTCCCAGCATTTCAGGGCGACTCTAGCGTTGGGGTCGAAATATCAATCGGCCGATTCTTTTCTTGAAACAATATTTGTACTTGTGGGCGAGAGATCTAAGTTTCTATAGTAATATAATAGACTAAACACCCACGTTTGTACGAGCGGTCCTGCGGAGTGGATAAGTCAAGATCAGGCTCAACTTCATTTCCACTCATTCTTATTGAAGGATTGATATTTTGCAGTCATGGCTATCAAAACAAACGGCTATCAGATCCCTGAGACTGATATTCTAAAACTGACATTCAATATTGTTCGTCATGCCGCCAGCATCTCGGCGTATCTTCAAGACAACAACCTGCCGAGCCCTACTTTCGAGCCAGGTTCACCAGAACCTCCGGAGACAGAGACGTATCTTAATCATCGCAGCCAGCTTGTTTCAAGCCTAGAAGATCTTCAAAGGCTTGTTGACGGGCCGCGACGGACTATGCGTACTTTTGCGTGCAACGGAAATGACTTAGCGGCCTTGCAAGTAGCATTTGATTTCGATTTCTTTCGCATCATACCTCTCAATGGAGATATTGAGGTTGGTGAACTCGCGAAAATTGCAGGGCTCGATGTTGACAGGGCTGGTCGTATTCTTCGCATGCTTGTGACCCATCGAATCTTCGCTGAAAAGAGACCTGGCTGTTTCAGTCATTCAGCCAACTCCTCAATTCTCGCCACTGATGAAGACCTCAGATGCGCAGGACATTATATGTGAGTAAACATGCCACTTCCTCCATTTGATACTTGCGGCTCATTCCTTTGAAGGGTTGACGAGATGTGGAAGGCCGCAACAGCGACCTCAGAATGCATCAAGGCCGCGCCCTACGAATCTGACAACGATCATTCTCCTTTCAAAACACGATTGGGGCTTCCAATGTTCTCTTACTATGCCCAGAACCCGCAGTACGCGACTCGCTTCGCCAAGGCTATGAAAGGAGCAACAAGAGGTAAGTCCCGGCTGTTTAGGATATTGTATTTTGTACCTTCAGATTGCTAATGATCAGGCAGTGGACCGACAAATCAGCGAATTGAGATATGATTTCCCTTGGGATCAGCTACAAAACACGGTTGTTGATGTCGGTGGAGGCAGCGGGCATGTTTCGATGTCACTGGCACGCGTGAGTCGCCGCGCCATCATCAGGTCCATTGTAATTGAGCTTACTGATGATCGATTAAAGGATTTCCCTCATTTGAAGTTCATTGTTCAAGACGGCTCGCTTGACATGATTGCAGAAGGTAAAAGAATTGTTGGCCATCTTGCGGATCGGGTCTCCTTCATGCAACACAACTTCTTTGATCCCCAACCTCTCCGAGATGTTGGGGCTTTCTTCATCAGGCAGTGCACGCATAACTGGTGTGACCGAGATGTGATCACCATCTTTCGAAGTTTTGTACCGGGCTTAGAAGGATCGAAACCCGGAACCCCATTATTGATCAACGATACAGTCATGCCAGAGCTTGGAGCTATTCCGCTTCATGAGGAGCGCGGTTTGCGCCAGATGGATCTGCTGATGATGGTAGGGCTGGGCGCTAAGCAGCGAACACAAGCTGAGTTTGAAAGCCTCCTGAAGCAGGCCGATAGTCGCTACGAAATTCGTAAGCTACACGCTGATGGCTCGATGGGGTTGTTGGAGGTTCATCTGCGCCATTGAGTTGTCGATAGAATGGAAAGGTGTTATCGATGGATATGAGTCAGCCTTCATTGCAATATTTAGATCAAGCAGAATAATGAATTCGCTTTCTTTGCTAGTCATGCAAACAATGGCTATGTAAGTCGTACACGTGCTGTAGCAGTGTCTTAGTCATGTAGAGAACATGAAATAGCTACTATGGACCTCTACGGAGCTTTCTTCTAGTCTTTGCACTAACAAATAAATCCCTGCAAGGTAGAGATTGGCCACTACTGTATTAAAGCTTCATCATGTGTCCAACCAAGCCCTTGTTAGCCAATAGGAAGATATTCAATCGAATTATTAATTGATATGCATAGGAAATTACATGCTTTCTGGGATGTTCTGGCTAGCTCATCAAGTAGTTGTTGATATCCCACGGGCCTTGAGTTACTGGTAGGCCGTATGGCTGCCCGTTTTCCTAATCAGTCACCGGCCATCCCTGGAAAACACACGAACAGGGACATTGACACTCACTGTTGCCTATAACAGAGGCTTAGGCGTACATAATTTCTTTTGGGGGCACTGCAGAGCACAGTGCAGCCAACAGTGGCTGATCAGCTAGTCAGGACTATCTCGCCCTGTAATGCCCTATATCTGATTTGACTGGCAGATAGGCCCAGGCCTTATAATGGTGCTCTCTTATCAATGCCATGCGGTTATTCAAAACTTCTGTATGCATGCTGTAGTCAATATGAAAAAGCAATGCTCATGCAAATCGAAGCTCAGAATCACAGCCTAAATGTTGTCTAGGGCTCAGCTCCTAGAAAGGATGCTCCGTGAATGGCTAGTTATAATCTGGAACATTCTTACACGAGCTACGATTTTTCTTTTTCTTTCCCTTTCTGACTTTATGCATATCCTCCATAAGTAGCGAGCCCTATACCTATGCTGCAGTACACGTGTTCCAGTGCGAGTTGGGATTCGGCTTGTCGACTATACCGCATACTATAGCGGCTTAAGCGATGAAAGTCGTAATACCCTAGTAACTGAAAATGCTGTGTAGAAATTTCATATATACGCTACATTATAATTGGCTGAATCTTAGATTAAAATAGGATATAGAGACATTTCTATTGAAAGGATCATTAACATATGAAGAACCCGCACCGTATGTGAGCAAACTCGCTAGTAGACTCACTACCTAAGGGGTTCGCGAATTAACTCTAGAAAGCAGATATAGGCGGACTTACAACGGACTCACCAACGGAGTTACTAATGGATTTACCAACGGACTTATTAACGGATTCCCAGCCGGCTCGTGAATTGACATTAGAAATCGTACATGAGTAGACTCGCTAACAGGCTCACTAACAGACTTACGCTCGCTTAAACTAGGGCTTCGTAAGCTCTTTACTCGGCGAGCAAGCTAACTAATATTAAAAGGGATTAGTTTGGTAGAAAAATATAATATAATTAATTAAAAGCTTTTTATATAGATTTATAACCAATTAGATCCCTATGTCTTTTACAAATAGCCGTGTGTGTGTGGCCAAAGGTAAATATATAAGTTTGTCACGTAAGCCGCTATAGTATGTAGTGGGCTATTAGCTGATGAACCGAACTTGATCTAAATAGTATCAGAATATAATTTATGCATGCGCAAACTACAGAAACTAGGCATTCATTCAGTCTCCTGGTCCGTTACCGGAGTATGCTGGACCTGAAATAACTGAAATGGCCCCCATGTTTAGACCCCTGCTATCTATACCCAGCTACAGTAAAACCGGTTATAACGAATCGCGAAAAACACTGGGTTCCTGGCAAAAATTCATTATTAAGTAGAGATTCGTTGTATCTGTCGATTCTACTATGACCTTAAATTCGTTAAAATTCAGTTTTTCTGTACTCCGTAGATGTTTTGAAGGGTCTACACACCGTTCATACATCATTGATAAATTGCCAGGAGGCCTAGAATAGCGTACAACTAAGTAGTTTATAGCCTTCAAAACGCTCTAGATTTCGCCACTCCAAACGATATCAAACCTTCAATTATCCAAAGCTTTCCCTAATAATATTTCATTCCATGCTTCGTGACCCAAAGAATGAATTTCACTTCAGGATAGAATATTGGCCAAGTGTCGATTCATCCAACTGACAGGGGTAACATGCATGGAATCAAATTTTTGGGGTCCGTATTCTGGTGTTGTTTTGAGAACCGGATGTGGTCATCCAACATGCATTTATTAAACAGAAGCATTGAATGAACGCTGTGCCATATTGGTGTTTGTTATTACTGAGTATCAATGGAGGAGTTGGCCATCAAACCCTAGCCCCCTGATGCCTACCCAATTGTTTTTTTGCCAACTGTTGGAAGCCCTGTTTTCGAGTTAGAACCAACAAAAGCAAATAAAGATCTCTTAGAACATGTACTGTACAAGGAATCACTCCTACGCAGGCCGTTGATTTACGGAAAAGCGACATGTCAGCGTTTAGCATCAAGCACCTATCCGAAGGTCCGTAGTTATTCGATTCAGTCGATAAGTTACCATTGGTATTTTGTAACGAGGCAGGCACATTAATAAAGCCTTGGGACAGCGCGATTCCACAGCCTAATCAAATATCGAGTCGAGAAAGATTCTGCCGTTAATGCAACTTACTTGAATTTTATCTGTGTCGAAGTTTAGCTCTTGAATCATGATCCAGAATAGCAAAAAGAAGAAGCGTGCTGTATATTCCTGCGTGCCATGTTACTCCAAGAAGCAGAAAGTGTGTTGCCAACATTGGAAATCTCCTCTGCTCATCGACTCTATGTTGTCATCACTAACAGCTTTGTCTTTCATTTTACCTTAGTGTTCAAGAGAATATCCGTGTCAAAATTGCGTAAAACGACGAAGGCCTGAACTGTGCACGTATCTGACTCCACCATCTCATGCTGCGGACACCTATAGGGACTTCATCGAAGATGAACTTCTTCCCAGAGTCGATGGCAGCAGTTCAGCCGAACAACCACCAACGGCCGAGTTGAAATCCGAACTAAGAGTTGTTTCTATCGAGGAAGCCTCCGTGACACTAGCAGAGGCTTTTGGCTATTCGGAAGAGAGCGAGGTGAACACCTTGGGGACCCTCCGCCGGGTAATATCATCTTTGGACTCTCATCAAAACCATTGATCAGTACGATAACTAACGTCTTAAAGTTGGGATTCGCTGTCGACGAGAACCTTGGTGATACCGACCAAATTGTTCTTTCCGAGGACTTGGCAACCATCGCAGAGGACATCATGTCCAAATTTCCAGCAAGGAGTGTTCTTGACTTTCTCGTTCAGTTTCATTTCAGCGAAGTCCACTGGGTCAACCAACTGCTATATCCTCCAAGATTCTTGGTGCAGTATGAACAGTCATGGAACAGAACTGGCCCAATGAGGGCATCGGACATGGAATTCGCCGTCCTCTTACTGCGGTTGTGCGCCCACTCGACTCAATTTCTTCCATCGACCTCATATATGTTCGACACTATTGGTGGCATTCATCTCTCACTGGTTCGGAAACAGTGCTGCGACCTGGCTGATCAACTGTTCGCTAGAGTTTGCGTAGTCTCCAATCCCATTGGCTCGCTAGTACGTGTACAACACGTATGTTTCGATTCTCTCAGGTATGCATCCGAGGGTCGAATGCGTATGTCATGGTCGTCGTTGTGCAATGCAGTCCGAGTTGCACTGGCAATCAACCTTCATAGAGAGCCTGCGGGTGCCATAGAAAGCGGAATGGACGAGATTGAAAGAGAAATGCGTCGCCGAGTGTTTTGGAACCTATACGCTTGGAACTTGTAGGTACTTTTCTTTCCTGCTCTCTTTATGCTGTTGATGGCTGAGCTCACTGTATAAAGTCATTTATCAAGATCACTTGACCGTATACCCCTTCTTCAGGCCCAATTCTGCACGACAAACTTTCCGCAGATGCGACTTTCAGCACTTGGAGATGCCGGGCCTGAAGTCTCGGAGCCTTTTATGGAACGTCTCCTTCAAGCCCGACTCGCCATGTTTTGGAGCAGCACAACCGATACGATGTTGAGAAAGAACTCCATGACGACTGCTGTACCTAAAACGTATGACCCAACCGTAGCGGAAGACCTCTATGAAAAATTCTGCACCCAATTTCTTCCAACAATCCCACCTGACTTTGCTCTGAGTCCCGTAGGGGACGGGGACGATCTCAGCCCCCAGCTACAAAAACAGAGAAGATTATTTCATATTTTTTTGCTGGATTCAATCTGCCAAAACTTCAAACAGTTAAATACGATGGCTCTCTGTCAACGTCAATCTTTGCCAAATTACCAACAAATTCTCCTCCGGCAGCAAGCCAAAAGGCTGACACGAGCCGCGTTGGCAATACTAGATTGCTTGACCGAACTTCATTCACTTTTAGGAATGAACCATGCTCGGCTTCCTGTCTTTAGTTTCTATTCCTTCGAAGCCAGCGTGTTACTGTGTCTTTACTTCTACCGCTTGAATGATGATATGGCGGATCGAGACGAAGACAGCTCCGTGCTTATTTTGCCGCAGGATCCCCTAATCGACCTTTACCCCGAGGTAAATATGTTTAAATGCACTTCCGCGGTAGAGGGTGCCCTTCAACGGTTAAAGATGCTTTCCGAGGGTAATTTCATGGCCGAGGCTGGTGCTAAGCGATTGTCAGATTTAATGGCGGTCGTGAAAGCCACGTGCGAAAAGCGCTCCATGGCTCATGAGACTACGACCGCCTTGGATTTCAGTGACATAATTCCGTCGCTTGACGCCCATCTCGAAGATAGCCTTCTGTCTGACTTTGACAACTCCTCGGATCTGTCGCCTTTGATATATAATATATTCGGCCCTCATCTGGGTCGAGTTCATGAGTGACGGAAGACAGAAATAGACGAGGGGGAAATGAACATTGTATATGGAATTTTTGATGGAGTATCACAAGCGTTAGACTGTTACATACGAAGTGATCATGAAACCATAGCTGGATGGATAGAGCGAGAGATACATGGTATTGATTTGGTTACGTAGATGGCTAGAAAAATCTGAAAGTGACGATATGTTAGCATACAGCGAGGATCTGACTGTTCCCTTCTTGGTTTCCTAAGTTTTGATATGAGCACATAGAATGTGACTATAACGAACAGATGGTCTTCCCATGACCAGATCCGATATCTAGAATTTTGATTCATATGGAAATAACCGGTCTGATCAATAACAATTTGGAATACTCTCCATCATATGAATAATATCGACTCTGAACTCTGAAATAGAGTGATAAAGGGACCTTCAGTTCATTATAGCCAGGTTATACAGTAACTACATAAACATTTGAGGGACTGATCCTCTGTACTGATATTTGTTCATTAAGCTATTTAGGATACTGTTCCTTCTTTTTGTCTCTCGAGATTTTTGGATCCTTCGTCGCGAAGCAGAGTCTTGACAATCTGATGGATATGGCACTGATGGCGAATCTGCAACCATGCCCAAATCGTTACAATCTAATAATAAACCTAACGGCGCCTTGTCAGAAAGTCAACATACCTTCCAGGGTCTTACTGTAGCAGATAGTGATAGTGTCTTCCTAGTCTCACGAGCGCAGTCGAGATACATTCAGCTACGTGGTCATGGACGTATTCACAGCTATCGGACACGGTAGTTAGTCATATTATCACACGCATACCTCTTGTAGGTATGTAATTCGCCATCTTTTCCTCATTTACACCTATTTTCAGTTTACGGAAGTGGGTCGAAAGAACATCCTGATTTACAGAATGTTTCATAGATATCGACACGAACATTACGTACCCCCTGCCACCAGTGACTTTCTTCATGACTACGTAGTATCCGTTGCTGCATGGTCATCAAAAAGTTTCTGATTTCAGCTCCGAGAAATCTCGGCCGTTGGAATGACATCCTAGCCTTAAGTCCGGCATGATTGAAAGACGGCCGGAATTGCATCTGCATACAGGAATTTAGATGTTAGAAATCAAAGATTCTGCTAGTACAGCCTTCACACAGAATATTCCCATTCATCTTTCTCCCGTCACAAAAATCTCATCGTTCTAAGCTTCCAATGTTCTCTTCGCAGTCATAGCCGTACAAATAACATCCCCGCACAAATTTACCCACCTCTCTTGAGCTACTGGCTAATGCGAAGAGATATCCTACATGATGGAGTGGGTGGAACAACTGCTTGGTTCGCCAACGACGTTTTTTCTCATTCCAGCATTATGCCTCGCTGTTTACACTCTGTACCGTTGTCTCCTTCCCCGGCCCATCCCCGGAATTCCATACAACCCGAGTGCAGTGAAGTCCCTTCTCGGAGATCTTCCAGATATGATAAGAGAGGTTTCAATCACAGGAGATCTGACAGAATGGCTACGAAAGCAAGTTGCAGGGCTCAATTCTCCCGTGGTTCAAGTTTTCATTCGGCCCTTTGGAAAGCCATTCATTGTCATGGCAGACTTCCGCGAGTCTCAGGATGTGATGGCTCGTCGGAAAGAGTTTGATCGGTCCAAGATTGTCTCTGATCTGGTCAGTGGGCCTGTACCAAATCATCACTTCATGATGCCCACGAATGAGCAGTGGAAAGCCCAACGCCGGCTTCTTCAAGACCTCATGACTCCAACCTTCCTCAATAATGTGGCAGCGCCTGCCATATACAAAGTCGTTCTTGATTCTGTGGATCTTTGGAGGATCAAGTCTCGACTGGCCAACGAACGTCCGTTCTCAGCTGATCTTGACTTTTACTACACGTCTCTAGACGCTGTTCTAGCCTTTTCCTTTGGGACGAGTTTTAAAAGCAAGGCAGCTCGCTTACAGGCGGACTTCCTCTCGGATATGAGCAGAGATGATCCCCTCCCCCTTTGGCCAGAGGACGAGCACACGCCGGTCGCATTTCCGATGATGCCACTACAGACGGACCTAAAAGCTCTGTTGGGTTGCGCATCCATCCTCGATACATTGAGAACATCGTTCGCACCCAAATTACTGTATCGATTCTGGATAAGTCAACAAAAGTGGTATAAGGCAGTGCTAGCTGGGAAGAACAGATGTATTCGCGAGCAAATTGAATATGCTGTAGAGAGGCTTCATAGCCGCCATGGAGATGATTCCTGGGTTCGCGCTGCCGTCGATCTAGTTATCTCTCGAGAACAAAAAATTGCGGAGAAAGAGGGTAGACAGCCGCAGTTCGCATCGCCAGTGATATCTGACGAGGTTAGTGCAATGGCGCGGGATCGATACAGGATTTTACATGCCAAATGTGCTGATAATTTACTAGGTATACGGTTTCATAATGGCTGGCCATGAAACGACGAGCACAACCATGCTCTGGGGCGTGAAGCTCCTAACGGATCATCCAGATATCCAATCGCGCCTGCGGTCTGTTTTGCGCTCTGCGCATCGCGAAGCAATGGACCAAAGCCGTCAGCCGACGGTAGGCGAGATCATACAGGCCAATTGCTCGTACTTAGATGCGGTAATCGAGGAGATATTGAGGCACGGGGCTATTCCGGCCATTGCACGAGATGTGACTAGCGATACCCAAGTTCTCGGGTATCACCTCCCCAAGGGATCACTCTTATTTATGCTTCCAAACGGTCCCAGTTTCCAGTCTCCGGCATTCGCTATTGAGGAATCCAGGCGCAGCAAGACCTCGCAGGCCACAAAACGGGTAGTTGACATTGACTATTCTAACCTCAATGACTTTAATCCGGATAGGTGGCTCGTTGAAAGGGAAGGTGTTACCGGCGAAAAGACTTTCGATCCAGCTGCTGGACCTCAGCTAGCTTTTGGCTGGGGAGCTCGAAGCTGCTTTGGCAAGAGACTAGCATATCTTGAACTCAAGATTGTGATGACCTTGTTCATATGGAATTTCGAATTGTTGCTAGTTCCTGAGAGTCTTTCGAGTTACGACGCAGTAGACTGTGGCATCGCAAGGAAACCAAAGCAATGTTTTGTGAAAATACGACAAATATTGCCATCCTAAATTAAGATAGGAGTCTGATATTAGAACAAGAACTACAAGCTACTCATGTACATACGCACAATTTTCGCAATATACATGTACATCTAGAAATTTCCAATCTACCTTGGTAAACTCATTTCTATTGATGTCTGGATATTTTAATTTGGTCTAAATATCACTGTCATATGGCTCTTACCAGTATTTTGCTAACAGTCATCTCAATTCTGATACTCATAACATTGGATCACCCCCTCTGTTTCTCAATTTGCGTATTTTTTTCACTTGGTCGTCTAACGCGATACAAGTACGGAAATAGATGTGTAGACCCTGAATTCAATGTGGACAATGTACGCCATACAGAGTAGCCACAAACCTAAGCAGTCTATATCCTACTCTAGAAGCCATAATACTCGATACCAAGCTATTCTGTTCTCGTCTTCACCTCAACGAACAAATCATTCTTGAACCTATATCCCGCGGATCGACGCCATCAATTCGAGCACGTTTGAACGCAGTGTGATTGAAAGGACTTACACCATCAGAACTAAATCCACCCATTCCATGTCAGAGTCGCTAGTTTCATGCACCTGTACGTCGAATCGCCGGAAAAGATTCCCAAAAAACACCAACAACTCGCACCAGGCCAGACTTGGAGAGCGAAACATCAGCATTTGAGTCGGATCGAAGGTGTGCTATGTCTATCTACTTACTCCTTGCCAAGGCATTGCCTTGTACCTCTGTTAAAAGATGCCATATATTTTTCTAGCTCAGCGGCATTTCCGTTCATCCAGCGGTCAGGATCGAATTCGTTGGGTCGATTCCATATTTTCGGGTGCCGATTCAATAGGTATGGTGACATGTGAATCTTAACCTAAGATATCCTGATTAGCTGCCTCTAATCGAATCAGACATGACTTATATCTCGGTTTTCAGTTCCTACCCCTGCTGGCAGATGGTTGCCGTAGAGATCGTAGCCTCCGATAGGGACAACTCGAGGGAGCCGACCAGGTAATGGGGCAGCAAATCGAAGCGTCTCTTGAATGACAGCAGTCTATTATGGAATTTTTGCGCAGATTAGCACGCACTGGATTGCTGAAAATCTAGGGTTAAAAACATGGGCTCACCAAGTAGGGTAATTTTTTCGCCTGTGCATAAGTGATATCCTCTTCTAAAGAGGGAAAATTCGCTTTTAATTCACGAAAGAGAGTGTCATAGACTTTCTGATTCGTGCAGATTTGGTAGATTCCTACAATCATTGAATTAGAGGTCGTGTCATTTCCGGCTGTCAAAAGCACGACGAGCTCATCATTCAGTTCATCTATCGAGGGTACCCGATGTCCTTTCACAGAGTCAGGAGTCATCAGCATGTCAATCACTGGCGACCGCTGGTTCCTTCCCGATGAATTACCGGTAGAAGACTTGGACTTATTGTGGTAATTGTGATCTTGTTGATTGCGTTGTGGATCAAACTTCTCCAAATATGCCATGGTGATATCCAGGCATCTCTTCACGATGTTGAGTCGAGCGTTCAATCCATTCAAGATATAAAAGATTGCTTACCTTCTTGAACTCAATCAAAGGTAGAGGGAAGATCGAGATAAATGATCTGGTGGCAAGATACAGCGCGAGAGCAGATAGCGTTGGAAAAGCTGTAGGAGTCCATCCAATATCAAAAGCCTTCTGTAGGTTACTGATAAAATCATTTTTAAAGTCCGGGTGTGAAACGGATCCAATGGTTTCGCCCAGGACTATCTTAGAGATAATGTCCATGGTAAAGGCTTTAGAGGCTGCCGTCATGCAAATTGGTTTGGCATTTGATTCAAATTCGCCAAATCTTGCAAGAAGCTCTTTGCATTTATCCAGTACTTCCGGCGCGAGCTCCTGCACACGGCTTCCGGAAAGGGCTGGGGTAAGGACCTTTCGCCGGATTCGATGGGAGGCGGCATCGGTTTCGCCAATAGAGGTTCGGGGGAAGGAAATGGCTTGGTAAAAAAAGGGATCTTTGGTGAAGCTGGACGTCACTTTTGTCATGTCAAGATATATATCGGGGTCGTTGACATGAATGCTATTAGTGCCTATGCGTACAACCGGTCCTGCTCCATGTTAAATCTGACGACATCCATCCATGTGTCTACGATAGGAGAGTGTTACCATATGCTTTATGTAGCCTTTCTATCTCAAAGAGCATACGCCCATTTTTATGATAATTCCAGTACCATTCGTACCAAGCAGTATTGATTGCCGCAACATATGATCCAGGATAGCGAGCCAGAGGATGTAGCACAGTTGTGTATACAATCCATCCAGTATAATAGATAACTATAAGAGAGATACAAAACCCAAGGGCAAGTGACAAGCTAAGTTCTTCGTAGTTGAAATTCAGCATCTTGTTGAGATCTCTTTCGCGTCACTGTGACCATCGGTTCTCAAAGGTCCCTGCGAATGAAAAATATCTCAACAGTAAAAGTGGCTGTCTTCCTGATTCATCTAGAAAAATAATACGTACTGCAATCTTATGTATTCCTAGATACTCGTTTAGTTTACGACTCATGTTTTTTGTAGTTATTCCAAGCAAAACCGAACTTTTTCGGCCGAATCTGTGAATTGCACCCAACAACGCCTCAGCTGTAATACATGGGCCCTTGCGACCAATCGGCCGAGGTATGTAACTTATGACTTACGCAGATATCTTGAAGTTACAGTCAACAAGCCTTTCAGCCTGTTTGGGGCCTAGGGGCAGCCACAGCCCCTGACCTAGAATTCAGGTCGACGATGCCGGCTCACTGAGCACCTTATCCAAGTGATGATATAAACAGATCTTTCCCGTGGGTTTAGGAACAGGGAGTAAGCCTTAAGATCTCTCAGATAAGCAACATGCGTATCAGCACTTTGGCAACGTGCATACTCGCCGTCTCTGGCTCGGCCTATGGAGCGATTGAGACGGCGTCGGTTGCGGCCTTGCTTGAATCAATTGGCATCAACCCGTCTTCTATTCCTTCGCTCTCAAGTTTGAACAATGACGCTACTAGTGCCTGTGCAATCTTACGAGCAATCAATGAGACCTGGGTCGTCACGGCATCATCTAACGACACTCTGTACACGGCAGAAGCAGATGAGAACTGGTCGGCTACTGGCTGGGGTACCCCAAGATGCATTTACACCCCATCCACCTCGCAAGGCATCTCATTAGCTGTGCTCGTATCACGCTTAACCAATGTCCCCTTTGCAGTCCGTAGTGGAGGTCACACTCCAAACCCGGGGTTTGCCAATATTGGAGACACCGGGTTCCTGATCACCACGACTGGCCTCACGGATCTGGAATATAACGCGACATCACAAACTCAAAGGTCTGGATTCGGGAACCGCTGGGAGGATATCTACGGCTACTTGGCCCAATTCAATCGCATCGTGGTTGGTGGTCGGACTGGCACTGTGGGACTGGCTTTGACTCTTGGAGGTGAGTTTATATTCCATACATGAATTGCGAGTATCTGTGTCTCATCTGAATTTCTCCATAGGAGGACTTTCACATCTGTCCAATGCGTATGGCTGGGCTGCTCAAAATGTCATTTCGTACGAAGTTGTCTTGGCGAATGGCTCTATTGTTACAGCGAGTGAAACTTCGTACCCTGACCTTTTCTTCGCACTGAAAGGTGGCTCAAGTAATTTCGGTAAGTAGAAGTCCCCTGTTGAATGGGTGATTATGCCTAACTTTGACGTTTCAACAGGGATCGTAACCCACATCACACAACTCACTTATCCAATGGCTCAAGTTTGGGGTGGTGTCGTGGCTTTCCCTTCCAATATCTCCAAGGAATTCATGTCTGCTATGTCGGAGTTCCAGACTGCGGGACAACTTGATACAAAGGCTGCTATCTTGCCATATATTGCCCCTATCAACGATACCATCCTGGCCACTTTCGTTTATTTCGAACCCGTGGAGTATCCCGATGCATTTGCTCCCTTCTACCAGCTTTCCAATTTATCGGATGCCACTCGGATCTATGAGAGTTTCTACGATATTGCCATACTTCCTGTTCCCTCCGCTGTTCCTCGGTGTGTCGCCCTCACCATCAATTGATACGTACCAGCAAACGGATGGCTGACATTTATTAGATGGCTTTATGGCTCGAATGCTCTCAAGTTGGATAACGAGACATATGTCGGATTGATTGACGTGATTACCCCGTTCCAGGGACAAATCTCTCAGCTCCAGGGAGGTACTTTGCTTCTGATGCCTCAACCCATTTCTTTATCTATGGTTCGAGAATCGCTCGCTCGCGGCGTCGACCCGTTGAACGTCACCGAGACGGCTCAGCTGTGTAAGTTTGAAACGATGTTTTTTGGCCCATACCTAGGAGAGGTCGCTGACTACACAACAGGGGCAAGTCCTCAGGTCGGATTTATCAACGAAGCGGACCAGGACACCGCGAACAACATTTTGGAGAGCATGATTAATGCTATTGACAATTATACCCAGGCCCAGGATACCTACTTGGAGTTCACATTTCTCAACGACGCTCACTTTAGCCAGAATCCCTTGGCTGATTACGGGGAAGGGAGGTACGCCAACTTGCAGAACGTGGCCAGAAAATACGATCCCACTGGTGTATTTCAAAGATTGCTTCCCGGCGGATTCAAGCTATTCTAGTCAGCCTGATGGTATTGCGTTTAGGGATACTCATCATCGCGTTTTCTATATTTTCTTGGGAGTGGACTAGACTCCATCTGAACAATCTATTCCGGGAAATCAAAACATGTCCAGTCAACTTTAGAGTATAGATACATGACTTGCAACTCTTTGCATTCAATGTTAATTAGTGATTGGTCATTCCAGCAACTGTGTAGATGCTGCGATGAGCGTCAGTAGCGGGCATGAGGAGGAGGGAACCAGCTAGGACAATAGACCATACATGTACAGTAGAACCTGGCTATAACCAACCTTGGAACAGGAGGGCCCTTATCATTATATTCATAATAAGTTAGAATTTATTTATTCGAAAATGGAGCACCTCCTAACTGTCATTCATCATAGTGGTTATTGTACCAGAGTGCTCCCCACTCCTATATGATTAAATTCTCTAGATATCAGATTCAGACGTTGGAAGGCCTTCTGTTCCAAGGTTCGTTATAGCCAGGTACTACTGTAGGTACTGCGATGAGTGCTTGGTTAATATTCTGTTCAGTGGCTGTGTCGACGGAAAGTATCGGACAGGAGGGGAAGAGAGAACCAACTTGAGACAATGGACCATACATAGATCTCGAAGGTAGCGCCATACGTGTAGTAAGTCCTCGACTACGTACATATAGAGAACAAAACGAACATTCAGGCCAATATGCAAGACCGTCACAGCACCTCTCGGATGTCGGATTTCGAATGACACTATAGCCAGGGTTCATGTCCACATGGCTGACGGTTTCCTCTCCTGTTGGTTGATATTAAAACTCGAACACAATCCAACAAAGAAACAAGCAGCAAGGGTACATAAATACAAGGATCTTATGCTTGGCGGGGAACATTTCGACCGAAATATTTCGGCTAATAATCCGGCCTGATAGGAATGCTGCAAATGGTTGCCTAACTTAATCGTTCTCTTGCTATTAGATGTGGTGATTTATCTCTCTTCATCGACTACTCGCTCAGCTCCCTCGCCTAGATAGAAATCTTCAAGCTCACACCACGATGGGTGGCCAACTAGGTTTTCTCTACAGGCAACTCACATTTAAGCCGAAGCCTATTCCGCGCAGCATCCGTCTAGAGGGCAAAACAGCCATTATCACCGGTGCCAATGTCGGTTTAGGACTGGAGGCTGCTAAGGAGCTGGCGGCACATGGATTAACCCGCCTGATAATAGCGGCCCGCGATGTCTCCAAGGGCGAAAATGGGAAAAGGGCAATTCTAGAGCATAGCCCTAATTGCGATGTTCACGTCTGGGAACTGGACTATGAATCATTCGACAGCATCAAGAGCTTTGGCGAGCGCGCAAGGACGCTTGATCGTTTAGATATTGTGATCTTATCGGCTGGTGTCAAGTATTTGGAGTATATAAAGTCAAAAACTGGCCACGAAGCTCATGTACAGGTAGGCAATTTTGCATTTTAGTCACAATTTGACATACATATTGAACGAAAGTCAACCAACCCTTCCTGCTAATCCAGGTCAACCATCTTGGTACCGCCGCGCTTTCCCTCCTTCTACTCGCACCTCTCCGAGCAACCGCCAAATCAACCGGAGCACCGAGTCGATTAACAATCGTCACGTCAGAGGTGCATTTCTGGACCGACTTCGCCGAGCGCAAGGCGTCCAATATCATCGAGGAACTCGACAAACCCAGTTCATTCAAAAAAGGAAGCATGGATCGCTATAACGTGAGCAAACTTCTCGATTTGCTCTGGTTGCGCGAACTCAGCACCAAAGTTGAGGACGATATCATCGTTAACGGCGTCAATCCCGGGCTTTGCGCTAGCGCACTACATCGATCGCATAGTGGTGTTTCGAGCTTCAACAAGGTCTTTGCCTGGTCTGCTGAAGAGGGTGGTCATTGCCTGGCAGATGCAGCAACAGGGTATGAGCAAGATCAAGGTGCATATATCAGCGAACAAGTCATCAAAAAGTAAGTTCACCACTAGGTAGTGGTTATCCGGAGAATTGAAACATTCTGATAATACCGTAGGCCATCGAATTTTGTCCTTTCGGCTGAAGGGCAAGAGACACAGAAAAGACTGTTTCAGGAGACACTTTCTGTACTCAGTGATGCACTTTCGGGGGTTGATTTGAAGACTTTGGTGAATTAGACAGTCGATGCAATTTGAGATTTAATGTCTGGCGCAGGTCCTCGAACACTTCGCTACCGAGGTAGTAGATGGGTTTCATTTTCTCCAGCCACATTACATGAGGTATGAAGCGAATGAGTGCTGTACCCGAAGTACGAGGGGGTAAAGTACCTAGGCATCTATGTAGGTATACAGTAGAACCTGCCCAGGTGGCTATAATGAACGGAATGCCCCCCTCTCCCTATATTGATATCAGGTAATATTTCATATGAATATGGAGAGAGCCGCAAACTGTTATTGATCAGACAGGTTATTGTATCAGAGTGCTCTCCATCTTCATATGAATGGAAATCTCTATGTAGTTATCCGATCCAGACGTTGGAAGAGCTTCCGTTCATTACAACCAGGTTCTACTGTAAATGGTAGGAAACCCACGAGATATACGGCATTTTATGCTCCTGTTGCCTTCTTGCCCCAAAAATAAGGTCGTGGTTAGAAGCCCCAATTCTGGGAGAATTAACTCCCAAATTGTGGGCCTGGTTTCAGATGGGCAATATATCTCGTGGGAAATTGAGAGGTTAAAATTAATTCAAAGCTGTAATCTCACTTTCTTCGTTGCTGAACAGTGTATATTTCTTTCATCGCCATTAATCAAACAAAACTTGGAAGACCGCCCATCAATCCAATACCTCATGTACAACATATTATCATAAGTCAGAATTTGACACCAGAAACGAGACAGAAATCTTTAGATTCACGTATGGCAGCATCGGTAAGATACTCAACGCTGTTATACGAGAATCAATAACATCACGCAACCGAAGGACCATCTATCAACAATGACAGCCCCTGATCCCAACCCCGAAGCAAACCAATCCAGCCAGTGTATCACACTGACTCCGTCTACCTTATAAGACAAATCTACTGCTTCGTCTCCATAACAAAGTCACCCATCTCCGCATTCCCATTGGACGCCTTCCGCTGCCTGGACACAGTCATCTCAAGCATATACCCCGCCGCCGCCGCAGCACACATCACAACCTCAAGCCCAATCAAGAGACCCAACAACACAAACCCGGCACGAGACTCGGCACAGATACGCGAGAAATTAGCAGGCGCAGTTACGTCGTCGTTGCTGTTGCTGAGGCTGCCGACGGATCGCCATTTGCAGGTCCAGCTGTGGATGGTTTCGCTGACGGTGAAACCATCCGGGTAGGTGGCGGAGGGGAGGTAGATGGAGAACGCGACGCCGACGATGGCGACTAAGAGGCCTGTTGCACCGACTGCTGAGGAGAGGTGATTTAGGAGGCGGAGGCGGGGATGGGGCTGTTTTCACAATCAGCTATACAGATCTCATATGATAGAGGAGGGAAGGGGACGAACCGAAGGAAACGCAGCAACACCAATATAGACAATGGCCTGAAACAAGATAACGGCTCCACAGGCCAATAGAGCATTCGTCTGACGAACGTCCAGGTTCAGAGGCCAGAGTGGTAGGAACATACTCGAGTAAGCCTTGGTCTCGTTGTAGTAGTGCAGAGGTGCGCTTTCGGTGCCTACGACGCCGGCCGATGCACCTAGGAGCATGAGTGCAATGCCAATGCGAGTGCGGTGCAGCAGCCGGGCGCGAGAGAGGTAGGTTGCTTCCTGCTCATCGGCAGCGCTGGTGATTGTCACCGTGAAGGAGGATGCGGAAGACATTCTTGTCGTTTTTGGGTTTTGTCTCGAGAAATTTGACGGATATTGGATGTAAAAGACCTATGGTATAAGGTTCAAAAAGAGAGAACGTAAATATCGATTATAATGTAAACGTAAAGAGTGCAAAGATAGAGTCAAGAAAACCAGTTTGCTAACCAGAGCAAAACCTCTCGACTTGATACAAACGAACGAAACCGATAATGTAAGAGACGAAAAAAAGAAAACGAAACTTGTGGAAACAGGCGACAATAGAGAGTATGCAACAAAGGCAAATCTGATACCCCCCAGGAGGGCTGATCATCTAATTATAAGAACGAAGTCCATCACCTCCAGACCTATGGTCGATACATACTGTACCTAAGCGCCCACCGGATTCTTGCAGACAAAAATACCAATCTTCCAATAAGGTCAATGATGCAGGCTGATCGATACTAATCCAGGAGTTGAGTAAAACGGCATCGAATCAGAGTTGAGATAGGTCTAAATATGGAAATGTGCTTATGCTCACTTAGAAACTCGACGAGGTTTGGACGAAAGTTGCTCGGACCAATAGTTTATTCAGTGTGAGACCTGGAGGTCTAGCCTGCTGCTTATTTTGGGGCTTTGCAAGCACAAAATAGGGCCATGCATGTGATATTTCCCCAAGAGAGCCTCCGGAGAGGGGTTGACACCGATAGAAACATGATATATGAGTCTTGATTGGTGCTAGGCATGCATGCACGCGCCCAAGTGTCTGCAGAAGATGTGACAGATGAAGAGAGAAAGAGATCAGATTGGTGGAGAGGATGTTTTGAGTCGGCGCTTAGTTGTCGATGAAGATTGGCTGCTTTTTGCTCTTATTGGTCAATCTATATTTTGAGGGACGCTCTAGTGGAAAGCCTTATTTTTCAGGCTAGCTATTTATATACTGATAATCAAGTCTATCAGATCAGTAGCCTCATCAATGTTATGTTTGGACTAATGCAAGTAGACCTTATCATATTCTTTTGAAGACGTCAGTGGTTACAGTGCATAAAATTGATAGGCTCAACTGCAATGAACAACAACACATGAGACAACTAAACACAACAATAATCTCCATCCAAAACGCCTCGCTCCTTTCCTATCCCAAATCTGTACCCATACTCCTAATAAATCAAACCAAAGATATATACCGTTTCATCCCCCGGCTCACTCAGTCTTATTTCCCATCATTAAGTATGCTTCCCACCGCCTCCAGCGCCTGAGCTTCAGCACCAGAGATTTTCCGTCCAGCAATCGCCGCCTGTCCATCGCCCAAAGCAGGTTCACCGGAGCGCTCAAGATGCAGTCTGATTCTGCTGTCGATGTATTCCCGTCTCTCGTCCCGTTTGGTGGCGTCGCTCGAAACGGCGGTGGTGCTGCTGGACAAGGTTGATAGTTTTGCGCGTAGTTTTTGTATTGCGGCATGTAGAGCGGGGAGTTGTGATAGGACAAAGTCTGTGTTTGTAGTCAGGGAGTTGTTTTGGCCGACGCGGAGCGTGGTTGCGGCGGGTCCGGAGGTGAGGAAGGATAGATTCGGGAGTGATGGTGTTGCTGATGTTGCAGGTGCGCTCGAGTCAGTCTTGACGGCTGATTCTTGCGCCGTTGAAAGTACTGCTTTTAATTGCGCTATTACTGCTTCGTTTTGTAGCGATTCCTTTTGTAGTGCTTGTTGCAGTTTGCGCGTTTCACGCAGTTTTTTGCGCTGCATGTTGATTGACTCTGGCTTCGGAGCGTTGTCTTGGTTGGAAAACGACAGATTCTGCGAGAATACTAATCAGTACCTCCAGAATCTCATAGCCATGCGCCATCTCTCGAAGATTGTAGAGCGTACCTCATAATGTCCCAGTCGCATATAATTCACCAAATCATCCGGAACCGTAAAGATATTTCGCAACACATAAATCTCAAATTTATCAAACGACTTGTCCACCGAGGACTCAAATAATGTCTCTAACTGATGTAATCCATTCTCAATCTCTAGGGTCGCCTCTGGGTACTCGATATTCCCATCTGCGTCGGTGTCCGGAATCGTTGTAGACGCGTTGTTGGCATGGCCGAAACCGAGTCGTTCGGGAGGGGTGTTTAGAAGTCCGGTCTCGAGACTTGAGATGGCTTGGTAGATGAGGTTGTTTATGGAGTTGATGATGTCGTCAATCAAGGACTAGACGGTCGTTCTGTCAATTGATGTCACTGTTTTCTGTCTTTAGATCAAAGTTTGGAAACTCACCAATGGCGTATAACTGAAATGCTCAGTCAGCAGGGAGTTGACTGCATCGTTCATGTTGATTCGTATTCAATGCTCAAACCATCGTATGCTGTCGTGTTTCGTGTATTGTTTTCAGCTTCGTAGCGAGCATGAGTGATTGCGACAAGATGAAGCTCAAAAGTTATCGGGCGGATTCACGCGACCTAAATTCTAACGCGGAACCCCACCAACAACATCACTCAGGAACCACTTTGAGGATAACGATATTGCTAATAGCAATGAAGCTAATTGATAGATCAGTACCTGGATTCAGTTCCAATCAAAAATATAGCACTGATTCCAGTCTCAATTGATGCAATTCAAGCAAATCAGTCAATGCGCTAACCCAAACGGGTTTAATGGAGCTAGCCTAATTGAGCGTGACGCGGGTGACGCGTTTTGGACTTCTATCAAGACATCCATTTCAATCAAGCATCATTCAATATCAACATCAGAACTACTTGAATCGACAGCTACACGATAGGAACTATGGACGCCGCTCAAGCAAAGCGCAATCGCTTACCCTTCAAACCTCCCCGACGCCAGTCAGAAGGCACGAGTAGCTCAACAGCAAACAAAACAACATCCAAGACGACTTCTCGCCAATCTTCCACGACAACCACAGCTTCGGCGTCGAAATCAACGGCAAAGACAAAGACATCCACCTCAAAACCATCCTCATCAAAAACGAAAGCTTCGTTCAAAACAACATCAACCTCAAACCCCCGAAAACGAAAAGCTCAATCAATAACAATATCCTCCGACTCCGAAGACTCAACCGCCTCCAATCCCTCCAGAAATAACAGTGACAACGAAGACGACAGAAGCAGAAGCAGAAGCACATCCCCAGAACCAGACTACATCCTCGCCGAAATTGTCACCACCAACCCCAAACGGCGAAACATTGAATCCGACGAGCCGGGGATACCGCCCAAACTTTTGACCACAATTCTACACCATCACTTTCAAAACAAGAAAACGAAAATTACGAAAGATGCGAATGAGGTTGTGGCAAAGTATATGGATATATTTGTGAGGGAGGCGTTGGCGAGGGCTGCGTTTGAGAGGGCGGATGCGGCGAGTAAGGATGGAGGCGGGAGGTATGCCGGGGATGGGTTTTTGGAGGTGTGTTTTCTCTTTCGCTAATTGGTCTCTATTGATTTCTAACTATGACGTGTGTAGGTTGAGGATTTGGAGAAATTGGCGCCGCAGATGTTGCTCGATTTCTGAGATGTGTTGGACGCCTGATATTAAGGCCGCAAGCAGACTGTCATTTATGTTACTTGTGTGAAATATTGTCACATATGATGTGCTCGCCCATTATAGCAAATGTTGCTGTTTCATACGGTCACTTCCTTTGGCAAGGAAGTATGGAATCAATCAACAACCCAGCTCTACCAGCACATGCACTCGGCTTTCCCTTTTAAGCACTAGTCAATGCTTGACCTATAACTAAGCGCATGGACTAGGAAGGCTTGCCAACTGCGGAAAGAACTCGTGACAAGCGACTTCTCAGGGAAGTGGTGCGCGACTCTCTTCGCTGAGCCGGGAAAAAGCAGCAAGCATGACTTAGCAGCGTCATGCGTGGAAATTCTATGGCCTCGTTGGGACCTTTGAAGACTGCAATGTATTGAGGTTCTACTTCTTACTTGTGCTAGAAGTAATTGGCCAGGTTCTTTCGGGGATTTTTGTAAACCTTTTGTGGTCGATAATGCACTCGATCGCGATTGGAAATATAAATTCCGATCCAGCCGTAACGTTGACCTGCATTTTATTGAGATGGTTAGATGCATCTCTCATCGAATCCCACGTTGGGAGGATTAACATACAGAAGTCGGGCAGTGCCGAATTTCAACTGTTGCGGAATAGTCGCTCCATACGGCGAAAAGCTTCGTCGAGCTTAATTTAATTCAATCAATATCCTGGGACTACCAGAACGATTGCGAGTTTGAAGCAGATGTTCTTTATCGCGAATCTGATTGATCCATCCCTCCATCTATCGCCGGGTAGATTCCGCGCCTTTCCACAGCGATCGGCGAGACTAGTTGACGGTTTTTCAGCCGGATTCTTATCCTACATGACGCTAAAGATAATCGCGTGCTTTTTGTGAGTCAAATGCAATCAAAGCCTCGACCATTGTACCATTGTGGTTAGTAGTTAGTAGATACCCCTCATCAGGTTGACATCCACACGACGTTCTGCATAGTATGCAAAGAGAATTTGGACGTTGATACTACGTAGTACTCTTGAGCAGCTTCCCTCGTGCTACCTTCATTGGCATGTAAGTTCTCAACGCTACACTGCTAAGTAACCCAGCTAGAGCAAGCTTGCTGCGAGTCGTTCATGCTTTTGAGATGCATATGCGGCGTGACAAAGGGATGCATCTTCATTGGAGGCACACAACACATGGCTCGCGGAGATAGCAAGTTGATTTATTCCGATTGTAATCAAGCTTCGGGAGGTGGCTACAAATATAAGTCCGGCCTCGTGCCTCAACAGTTTTCGCGTTAACACCGTGCTACGAGGTTGTGTTCGTTCAAAGAACTACGGACAGTCAGGATGCATCCGAGCGCTCTTCTAGGCCTATTGGCCTTCACCGCAGTGGCCACGGCCCTGCCCAGCAAACGAAGTGCATCCTCATCATCTATCCAGAATCTCAAGGACAAAATCAAAAATGTGGTCGTGCTAGTAATGGAGAACCGATCCTTTGACAACTTGCTTGGTGGCCAGAAACTTTTCGGCCTCAACAACCCTGTCCAGAGCTTGGTCCCCATTTGCAATCCGTACAACACGACCAATCTCTCTGAAGGCCTTGTGTGCAGCGAAGCAAAGGATTATGACTCTGTAGCCGATGACCCGGACCATGCTGTGTATGGTAATAACTTTGAGTTTTACAGCACTTTTACCCCAGACAATGACTTTATTGCATCCGGGTGGTATATTCCTACTCTGCAAGGATTTGTGGAAGAGCAGCTTCGTCTGTACAGCTCCGATGCTAATAGGACGGAGTTGGCGAAGCAAGTGATGAACTACTACACCGAAGATCAGGTTCCGACCATGACTTCCATAGTTCAAAACTTTGTTACCTTCAACTACTGGCATTCCGGTCTCCCTGGTGTAAGTTTTTCATCCGACATATATGTAGTTTCATGGCTCCCTGTCTAATTGCCAAAAATAGCCTACGGACCCTAACCGTATCTTCTTGACTTCTGGTACTTCTTACGGCCACGGCACCAACCTGGGCACTGACTTTGATTACCTGCTACCCCAGACGTCAATCTGGCAGGCACTGACCGAATCCAATCGCACCTGGATCAACTACTGGGATCCTGCTGGCGGCACTGGCCCCGATGCTAATTACTACACCTGGACCCAAACCTCCGGAAACACCGACAAGGTCGTGGATTTGGACAACTTCTACACTGACGCCGCAGCCGGTAATCTCCCCGACTTCAGCTACTTAAACCCGTCCTGCTGCGGTGTAGGCACTACCTCAATGCACCCCAGCGGCCTCGTTTCCGACGGCGAAGAGCTCATCCGAAGTGTTTACAATGCTTTACGCACAAGCCCGCAGTGGGAAGAGACGTTATTCATTCTCACATTCGACGAAAGCGGCGGCTTTCACGACCACGTCCCTCCTCCCCTTGCCCCGCGTCCGGATAATCTTACATACACCCAGACCACACCCAACGGCGGAAACTATACGCTTCCATTCAACCGTCTCGGAGGGCGTATACCCACTTTCTTGATTTCACCCTGGGTTGATAAGGGTAGCGTTGAGCAGTTTGGCACAAACTCTGATGGCGAAGTTGTTTCTTATTCGGCTACTTCGATCTTACGTACCTTGGGGTATTTGTGGGATTTTGAGCCGTTTAATCCGAGGGTGGAGTGGTCGCCTTCGTTTGATCATTTGATTTTGTCCAGGATGCGTACTGATACGCCTACTAGCCTGCCTAATGGTACGGCGTTTTAAATCGGAGCTCATAAATATACCTACCTAGGTAGGTATCCATTATCGAGTTTCCGGCAAGCCGATGAATGATAGTCGGGAAATATGTATACCTAAGTAGGCTATTTCCAAGACTACATGTATCGGAGAAACAAAATGAACTAGTAGGATTATTTTGGATTCAATTATATTTAAAATAAAGCTTTTTACTTAGACAATGAGCGAAATAATTGGTATTTATAACCAGGTTTAATAAGCTAAGTGCTGGAAGGCAATGAGAAACCGTACCACAAATGTTAGGTGGCTATCGTATCTTTTAATGAATACCTACGTATACAGTACTACGTACGTGAGCTCCAACACTTTCCTACATCTACATAACTAGGTAAGTATAATATCCTTGTATATGCACTACATTACTAAATGCATATTTACCGAAGTAAATCCATCCGGAATATGCTCGGCACGCCTCCTCTTCACGATCGCTTAGTCTCCGAGTCTTATTGTTTGAGGCGGAAGCATCAAACTGTTCCGAGACAGTCTCCGTGTCTCATCATCAGCCTCCCCCGCGATAGTATGAGAGTGGCTTTTAGTTGACATTTTTTTAGGCCCATCTGGTCGAATTGATTATGAAACTGTTACTACTATTTTTGATATCGCGCCTATTCCATCGTTCGGGGTGGTTGGATGCGACTCATACGGCCAACCTGTAATTAGCCCTAATGTTGCGGCGTTGGACAACACGACAACTAACATACGGCATAACCGAAGTACAACACAACGAAATCACCAAGCGATATAGATGATGTTCAAAAAAAAAAAAAAAAAAAAAAAAAAAAAAACCGTGCGTATACATCATTAACTATTTTAAGCCGTGGTCATATACACGCTGAGACAGCCTCCTATCCCTCAAACATAGCCGCCGTCCCTTCGTGTCTCATACTTCCCAATTGGGAAATCCTGACTATACTCATCACTCAGCCTCCTCGCGTACGCCACTTGACACGTTATACACTACGTTTACTTTAATATTATGATACTCCTGATGAAGCTTGTGTTCCAGAGATATTGCGCGGCTCGGAGCATGGGATCGAGATCTTGGGCTTGTCAATGCTATACAAATAGCGACATGTTCCCGTCTCTACACTCTTGATTTTTCTTTCTGTTCATCAGCAATCTACTGTCTTTCTACATCTTCACTTCTCTTTCTTACGATTTTAATATTCATCTTGACAAAAGCGCCGGTCGCTCGACTTTCATTTACGCTTACACACTTACGATTTAAGAAATTTTCTTACGATACATTCATATCATCCAAAATGCAGCTCTTCAACACCTTCGTCTCAGCATTCCTGCTTACCGCAGCAGCCATCGCACAATCCGATGTAAATGTGCACGTCGTCCAAGTCGGTCTCAACGGCTCCCTCGCTTTCTCGCCGGAGAACATCACGGCCAACGCCGGAGACATCGTTCAGTTCCAGTTTATGGCAAAGGTAACCTCCTATCCCACAAACATACTCTACCCAAGTATGCTAATAAATTGTGATAATGGTAGAACCACTCCGTCGTCCAATCAGCCTTCTCTTCTCCCTGCGCACCCATCGACACCGTCATGTCAAACGTCACCGGCTTCAAGTCCGGATTCATGCCCGTCTCAAACAGTATCCCCGTCTTCTCGCTTATGGTCAACGACACAAAGCCTATCTGGGCTTATTGCAGCCAGACGGGTCACTGCGGGAAGGGTATGGTTTTTGCTATTAATGCGTATGTCTCCTTGTCACCCCCCTTTGCTTGTATTTATGGTGGTGCTAATGATGGGTAGTCCTACAAATGGAAGCAAGACCTTCGACGCATTCAAGGCCTTGGCCATGAATGGTTCCTCGACTACCTCTTCTACTGGTTCGACTGGAACTTCAAGTGCAAGTGGTACTGCTGCCAGTGGTTCGGCTGCTGCCTCGACAACTGCTGTTCCCAAGGCTGGTGAAGGTGCAAAGCCGATGGTGAATACGGCGTTGCTTATGCTTATTGGTGTCTTTGGGTTGTTTTTCGTTGGGCTATAGATGGTCTGATTGATGGATGGGTATGGTTTGACGTGTTGGTGGCCTTGAAGGGGAACATGAAGTTTATGCTGGGCATGACTGGGGGTTATGGTGTCTTTCTTTTCTGTTTCATGGTTTCCAAGGTTGATGTTCCTTTGGGAAAGGATGTCTTATGATGGCAAGGGAGAACCAAAAGAGAAGCTGCCATAGTTTATAGTGATTTGGCAGGACCTCACTAATTTGACTGAATAGAGATTTTGACAATTTGTTCCGATCCTTAGGCTTCAAAAGAGTATCTCTTTATACAGGGCGTTTGGACAGCAGTCTTCCCTATCTCTGATTCTCCAATTCTCCAACCTTCGTACCTTCCAAGGTCCCAATCTGGCACTCTACTCTTTTTATCATCTCTCATTCTCACGTCGCTCCTTCCACAATTCTGACTACATCTCTCCTCTAATCACTTCTCACATTTCCTTTCTCAACTCTCTTCTCTCGACGCTCTGCTCTCAGCTCTCTCCTTTCACATTTTCTCTCATCCCTACTCTCACACCTCACCTCTTAGTCCTCTCCTCTCAACTCATTCCTCTCAACTCTCAACTCTCAATTTTCTCCTCTCAACACTCGATCTTCTCATTTCACATCTACATTCAGAGCTGGATATCCAGCTAGTCAGTTTCGACTCAACCTAACCTCAAATTCTACTCCAATTCCTCCTCAATTCGAACAAGAGGGCATAAAGCCATATCCGCAACATGGCAGGACTTGAAAATTCTCAGACATACCAGGCCTCCCGTAACGACATGACCAACGCTTTGAAAGGGTTTGTCCTCCACAAAGCACGGGCTAGCTAGTGATTGAAAACTAACCCAAAGTAGGGTCTACCAATCTACCAAGCACTCAGATCTCACCATCTTTGTTGATGGCCAGAGTTTCAAATTACACAAGTTGGTTGTCTGCGAACAATCTCCGAAACTTAGAGTCATGTGCGAAGGGAAGGTAAGGTGTCGAGAAATACTTAGAGGACTATGATAAGCATACTGATATATGATGTAGGACGAAGTTACGCTTGAACCAATCGAAGGCCTTAAATATTCACAGGCCTACGAGGCGATGTTTCGTTTCATGTACGGACTAGAGTATGACGAAAATAAGCCACCGAGCAGCAGCGACCGCATGGGCTTCTATTCCGATGTGTTTCGTGTCGCGTGTACTTACGGCTGCGTGCCGCTCGAGGAACTCGCGTTCGAGGAGGTTGATGATGCCACCATCAACGATTGGGACAAGGATGAGTTCCTAAGGAGTCTGGGACATGATATGTTTTACGATGACGACAACATTTTTGAATACCTTGTTGAAACATGCAATTACCGTATCAATGAGTTGCACACTGACGCCAAGTTTCGGGGCATTCTGGAAAGACGCACCAAGCTAGCAGTCAGACTAGCATATCATTTTGGACGGCACCAGATAAAGTTTTGCTGCAACGAATGCGGCGAGGCGTGGATGTTGAATTCCTCTTTCTTCTCCTCTCCGTCATTCTGTCCTAGCTGTGGTCACAAGACGGGGGACTGGCGCGATTTCTTGTATTGAACCCAGCAGCATTCGCGACTAGGGTTTTGCAAGTGCGCATTTTCTTCCCCGTCATTTCGTCCTAGCTATGATCATTATGGGGGAGACTAGGACCGGTTCTCGATTTACATCATTCAGCATTGCGAGCAAAGGATTTTGGAAACTTACACGGCTGCCTCATTTTGATGCATCTCAGATTAGAAACCAGATTGAAGTAACGGAGCAAAAATTTCGGGGGTTTTATGAGCATCTCATTTATTACAGATTGGAAACCAGATTGACGCGGTCAAGCAAAACGTTCGGGAATTTCGATGGTTATATTTTCATCTTAGATTGGGAACTAGGTTGAAGCAGAAATCATAATCATGCTATTTACATTTGGACGTTCTCACAGTAATGTACTTGTAACCAGTATTTCAAGGCAGTCTTAAAATCCCTCTGTGATTATGTCATGTTAAGGCAAGGGCAACCGTATCGCCGTCCCAGGCATCAAAAATAGCCCTTTTTGGAAAGATCGAGGCCATTTGCACGAGGCCTCTCCTTTCCCTTTCTGCTACCTGCTACTCACCTCTCATCTCTATCTCACTCCTCATTTCCCACCTCATATCTCGACCATCCAACTTTCCATTGTATCTATCTAGTATCTACTATTTCATATTACATCTACCGCTCTACTCATTACATCTCATTTCCTATCGAGAAATTCAGCGAGTTAACCTCAACCTCACTCTCCTCGATTGAACGAGAAGTATGGACGCCGACAACGACGACAGCTATTCAGAAACAAGCGAATCCTTGGCGAGCGTCCCTGGTGAGACGATCGCTATTGGGGACTTGCCCACTACTCTAGAATGGTGCGACTCTCTCTGAAGTGTCCTAGCATCGGAAATCTAATCAGGAGTAGGATTTACGACACGGGCGAATTCTCGGACTTCACCGTCATTCTTGGAGACACAACGGCGAAGTTACATAAATCTGTCGTCTGTGGGCAGTCGCCGGTATTCAGACGAGCTGTGTTGGATGGAAAGGTAAGTTATCAGGATATACAGCATGGGCCGTGACTGAGAATGCTACAGGACGAGATGACACCCGATACATGGAGGTTCGAAAAGGACTCACAGGTCTACGAGGCTGTATTCCGTTTCATGTACGGACTCAAATACGACAATCTGATTGTCAGCAGCTGTATGAGGTTCCATGCCCAAGTTTACCAACTCGCAGCTTGCTTGGGGGTCTTGGAACTACAAAAACTCGCAAGAAAGAAGTTCAAGATATGTATCAAGACAGCTTGGGATGCAGATGAATTTTTGAAAGTACTCAGAATGGCGCAGTTTTTCTTTCCGGAGTATTGCATAGCAGCATGCCGTGAGCACATCGGCGAATTGTCAAACAAGCCCGAATTCGAGAAAATTTTGCGCAGGAATTCTAATTCTGAGCTGGCAAGGGAATTGACTATGATGCTTGGAAAGTCGCTGAGAAGCTATTGTTGTCCTCAGTGCAATCAGACCTGGTCATTGGATTGCTTCTTATCTTCGCCATCATATTGTCCTACTTGTGGCCATCATGAGCAAGATTGGGACAAATTCAGAAAATGATCACCTCAAAATCTACGGTCTATTCTTACTAACGCTCAGCACATCCCCGTGAAATCCAGTGTCTCGAACACCGTCTGCAACGAAAACCGCAAGGTTCTAAATGGATACTTTGAGCAGGTCTTTGATTACCTTGCATATCTTGGAGGGGAAATTATTTTGCACTAGAAATTATAATCGAGAAAATTGCAAATCAGACAATCTTCTAGTAAAGTAATCAATGGCAAGAGTATTGTAGCCTCAGGCATCATCGGGGCGCCGTCTCTCACTTCTTCCTTCTTCCCCTCTCTGGGAATCTCCCATCTCTCACTCTCATCATATACCTCAATATAATCTCGTCTCGATAGACCTCTCATCTCCAACTTCTATCACCCCCGGACATTCAACTATTCACATGCTCAATCTTGACGCGCAAAACGAACAGCCATGTTAAAACATGGCAGATTCCGAGTCTGTAATCGTCCGCTGGAAGCACTATAAGCGCCCTGTCGACCAGCAAGAAATGGTTTGCCCTACCTAAAACCTAAAACCCGCAACTTAATGATTGGATATTAACACATAATTAGTACCTAGGAATGGGACGACTTGTCAGATATTACCATTCTTCTCGACGACGGAGAATACGATTTGCACAAGGTTGTCGTTTGCGAGCAATCACCGAGGCTCAAAGCCCTATGTGCCGAAAAGGTAGATCATTCAGATATATACCTATATATCTGGTATTAGGTGCGGGTAGAAGGGTTATGAGTGACAACATGAAATAGGACAAGATAAAGCCCGAGCCGCCGAAAAACCTGGACTACGTACGAAGTTCCTACGAGACGATGTGCCAGTTCATGTACGGACAGGACTATCCAGCCGCGGTAGTTGTGCGTTTTCGACAACCCTACTGGATTCCAGCACGACAAGTATCGTCTCGCGCGTTACTATGACATTCCGCGTCTACCGGATCTTGCGTTGGAGATATTAAAGGGCAGGGTTGAGTTTAGTTTCGATGCGTCTTACTTTACGAGGATCCCGATAAAGGGTGGGTACCGCAGTTATCAAGAGTTGTACAAGTTTCTCATACAGACATGCCATGATGAGACTGAACTGTTGTAAGATCTCGGCCACTTTCTTGGATTAAAGAGAAAAAAGATCCTCAACTAGGAATCGATGTGGCGCAGAGCTTTGCGAATTTGCAGTGTAAGTATCGCTGCCCTCAGTGCAAGAGAGATTGGGTATTGGGCGTTACCTACTTAGGTACACCATCATTCTGTCCCAATTGTGGCCATCATGAAGAGGATTGGGATGACCATTGGCTGGTATCAGACTAAAGAATTTGGAAATTGATATGCTTGTCTTATTGGTCTTAGATTGGAAAGCAGTTCATCCTACAAGCTAGTATCAAGATATTTGCAAGAAAAAACAATCTCCAAGTAAAATAGATTGGGTTGTTTGACTGTTTGACTGTTTTTCCTGGCAGGGCACCAAATTGGCGCCCCAGGCATCAACCTGATGTTTTGTTTTGAAAGGATTCTTTTTTTGCACAACACTCCTCCCCTCCTTCATGTCGTCACGCGTCTCATCCCACCCTCTCACCTCATCGTGTTCATCACAGAACACGACTCATCTTCTCTCTATCCCATCTCTTTCTTCATCCCATCAACGATCACACACGACATCATGAGCAACAAAGAAAAGAAACCAATATACGCATCTGCTATACCCAATCCAACCCCTGAGGCCAAGGGCATACCCAAAAATGACAACAAGCCCTTTGACTTTTTCTCTGGTGCCATGAAAGAGTCAGTCATCTTAGACCCTAACCTCATATCAATCTCTAATGCTTTGAGCAGGTACTGGGAGACTGGCCATTTCTCTGATCTCGTCATCAGCGTTAAAGGCTACAATGTTCGCGCCCACAGGATGGTTGTCTGCAGCCAGTCTCGTTATCTCAATTTTCTGGTTCACTGTCTTCATGTCAAGGACAAGAGAGCAGTAAACTATATTCCTCCAACAAAGGGGTATACTGTAATCATACTAACCAAGTATACCGTAGAAAACCATCAAAATCCCAGATAATATGATCACCACTAGTGTCAACGCCTTCAAGGCCATGCTCGGCTGGATGTACGGCGTCGACTACACCCCTCCCGGCTACGAGAACAAGACCTACATTCACGCGAGAATGTACGAGATGGCAGTCCGCTTCGATGTGCCACGTCTACGCGTCCACGCCCTGAAAAGAGTCAAGCAGTCCACCGACATTCCCGACTCCGAATTCGATGCCGAAGCGTTCCTGAGGTTGGTTAACCATGAGTTATACTGTGCTCGCGGTTGCATGCGTTTTCTGCTTACTGATATCTGTGTTCGGAAGATTGAGGTGTTGCTGAAGGAGCCTAAGCTTGATAATGGAACCATGGCCACTTTTTCCCAAGGCATATCATGATGGGGTTGGGGAGGGAGGGGCCGGATGTTCGTTGTTTGGAATGTGGGGAGTTTTGCGACAACGAGGGTCGTTGTGAGAGTAGGCTTTGTGCTTGTGAGGAGGAGTGGAGACCATATTTTCAGTGATCGCTATATCACGATGACTCCTATCTAGTTGGCATGATTGTAATCTGAGATGCCCTCCCAATTCATGTAACATTAGTTCTGAAGTCCTCCCGAGACAGACTTTGAATCAAGAATTTTGTACTTTCATATCTGAAGCCTTCCTCGTAGTGCGATAGTCGTGAGGTCGACGTCAGCCATCAATCAATACCTCAATGCACGTGCCCTAATAGTATGATAGTATCATCTGATCTCCCAAGCCCTAATACTCCAAGACCGATTTACCGATTTCGAAGTAAAGTTCAACTATCGACCAAGGTGGAAATTGACCAAACCCTATTTCGATGTATACTTCCACATCTGGACAGAAACTTTTTCATACGAACTAAGAACTTACGAAGCAGGGCTTAGACGGGCTTAGACTCGGGCTTTGACCCGAGGCTGAATAGTGAATCCACTGAACGATCATTTTCATCAGCAGATTTTATGGGCCGTCGTGAGTGTAGGACAGAGTACGTAGTGACTGTCCAGATCAGGACAAAAGAATGTCAAGGTTTGGGCAAACTCTCTCCTGACTGGCATGTCGTGGCAGCATCGGAATGTATACGTACGGCGCCACGTGAGTTTAGGTTTGTTTGGAATGCCTGTCAACCACATGGTGCGTGGCATTCTTGAACCGATATTTGCCGATCGAATAAATGTCAATTTTGACAGCGTCAATCTTGAATCGATGGGTTGACTAAACTGACTTGCAAGTTCTAGCTTCTGAAAATCTCGATTGACAGAGGCAAGACTGCAAGCGGGTTGAAGCGAGACGGAAGAAGAGGCTTAGAAAGTTAGAGTTAGAGCGGATGGGGAATACGGAGTTATGGAGTCGCTTCAGCCAATCGCTTTTGGCATTCCGTGTTGGGCTAGTCTGGACTCTGACTTTGTTTACTCGAGGCCTAGAGAGGGAGAAGTTGCGCAACCATACGATGTTATGGCTGATGGGCCCGCTGCCTCGTAGAGTGACACAACACCAACCCTCTACTTACTTCGCACACTTCTTCAGTCATATAACAATCAGCCATGTTTCGCGTTAGGCCTGATTAATGATGACTCGACTGTCTGACGGGCATTGTACTATGTATGAGTGTACTCCGAAGAGAAGAGTTGAGAGTTGGTGGACCAATGGTTGCACGATCTACGCCACTAGTGCCTCCAGCCCCTGGCGCTTTCCCCGTTGGAGGCCGCTAGTACCTGCCAAGCCTGTTTCCATTCTGCCCCCCGAGCCAATCAGACACGAATCACAAATTAGACCCAGCAAGGCGTTCTCGCTCTCTCGCTCTCTGGGCGGTTAATAAGATTGTCGCTGCTGTCGTTGGCTGACTCTCGCTTGCATGCTTGGAGACTAACCCGTCTGGGCCGTGGCGACCACCTGGGGAAAGAGCCCCCCTTCCTTCCTTCCTCGGACCAGACTGGCAGACCCAGGCTGGCGCCTTCCTCCCACGCTCCAGTTCGCTCCAGTCGTTCCAGTGTCCACCTGCCGTTCGTCGCGCACATTCATCGCACTTTCCCTCCCTCCCCTTCCTTAGTCTTACTCTTCGTCCTCTCTCTCTCTCTCCTCTTTGAGTCCTCTTTTCTCTTCCATGACTTGACCTCGTTCGGTTGTCGACTTGTCGCTCCTTTTACTTCGTTCTTTTCTGACCTTAGTCTTTCTTTCATCATCGCGCTTTGGACCGCATGGTCTTTTGTTGCTGATTGTGAGGTTTTTATTCTCTCCTTGAAGGTGATACATACCGTTCTTTCACTTCTTTCTGTACACCCGTTTCGATCCATCGCGCGACAAAGCCACTTTTACTCGACCGTTTCAAGCGACCATCTCGCGCGACTCTGATAATCAACTTCATCTGCTTCGAACATTCTCAACTCCTGAACTATCGATCCTGCGATACGACAAAATGTTGACTTCCGTTGCGGCTCTTGTCGGCCTCTTGGCCTTTGCTGATGCGGCTCGCACCCACGGCCACGCTCACCTGCACCGAAGCCACAACCACTCGGACGATCTGTTGGAAAAGCGCGGCGGACAATGTGAATTCCCTACCGATGCCGGCTTGGTCGCGGTTACGCCGGGTTCCTCGAACGCAGGATGGGCTATGAGTCCTGATCAACCTTGCCAACCGGGCAACTGGTGCCCATATGCATGCCCTCCTGGACAAGTCTCGATGCAGTGGAATCCCGACGCCACTTCCTATACCTATCCTCTCTCGATGGTATGTATTGAACATGAAATTAGTAGATCGTGTCGCTGATAAAAAGCTAGGATGGTGGACTGTATTGCGACAATAATGGCAAGATCTCGAAACCCTTCCCCGACAAGCCTTACTGCGTCGATGGAACTGGCGCCGTTAATGCCGTCAACAAGGCCGGCAAGCCTCTGTCTTTCTGCCAGACGGTTCTCCCCGGTAACGAAGCTATGCTTATCCCGACTTTGGTCGAGGATACTGCTACTCTCGCTGTTCCTGACCCTTCCTACTGGTGCTCAACCGCTGCTCAGTAAGTAGTCCTCTCGATATATATGTGACAACTACTTACAACTCTAGCTACTACATTAACCCTCCCGGAACTGGAGACGAAGGATGCATCTGGGGAACCAGCGCCAACCCAATCGGTAACTGGGCCTACTTTGTCGCCGGTGCCAACACCGACTCCAGTGGAAACACCTTCGTCAAGATCGGTTACAACCCGGTTGTTCAAGAACCTGCCACCCCATTCCGCAATACTCCTGCTACCTTTGGTGTCGAAATTACTTGCGATGACGGCGCAGGCTGCAACGGTCTTCCCTGCAAAATCGATCCCTCCGTCAACGCTTTGAACGAAGTCACCTCGCCTGACAGCTCCGATGGCGCTGGTGGTGCATCATTCTGCGTTGTGACCGTTCCCAAAGGCAAGACTGCAAATATTGTTGTTTTTGAAGCTGGAAGCAGCGATACCGGTAGCTCCAGCAGCACCACCAGCAGCAGCAGCAAGTCCAGCAGCAGCTCTTCAAGCTCTTCCACTTCTACCACCCCAACAACCACCGCTGCTCCTACAACGACATCTCACAGCTCAACCAGCTCAACCTCTACTTCAAGCCCGACGTCATCTACTCCAAGCAGCACCACCTCGCCTACTCATTCGTCCTCTGACTCCTCCTCTGACGCGGCGTCTACTCCATCGTCAACCCCATCCGCGTCGGCTAGCTACAGTTACGCACCGCATGTTTTCGTGGAAACATCCGCTAGCGGAAGCAGCGGCGCCACGGCTACGGCTGGCGGTTCCTCATCCTCACCTTCCGCTAGCCCATCCTCTGCCGCATCGGCAATGTCGACAGGCTCGATGACCGGTTTGGCCTTGTGCCTGATGGCCGGCATCATGATGCAATATTAAATTGGCACTAAACGACATCACTCCACCGTCAGGATCTCTTCCACGAGATCACGTGCGCTTCTATTTATGATTTACTTCCTTTCTTCCGACTTTTATTTTTGATTACTTCTTTTGATCTAACGATCTGATTGATACCCCTCAATTTTTGGTCTTTTCTTTTGACCAGGATCTGGCGACAGCATCTGGATTTTCTCTTCCTACGACTAATTCTATTAATGTTTTATACTTAATTCGATGTACACACTACCCGATCCTGACTGGTGGAAGCTGATGTCGAATCTGCCGTTGAAATTGCACATCTGCCAAAGCATACGAAGACATCCTGTTCAGGGAGCGGGCACTTGGCTCAAAATGTTTTTTCTTCTACCATATCATCTGCTGTTGTCACAGCTTTTCATATATTTATCTTGCATCTGTCATAGCTAGCTACATGCTATACTTTGATTCGACTTGTCCTAGGCTAGCATATATATAGTATAGCTCGGTCTATGCTGGTTCTGTACTGATTGTGATTATCTGTTGAGTTATGTGAATGTAAAATATTGAATATGATTCCAGTATAAGTAAATGATGTACTACGTTTCTGTATGTATATAGTATCCTGTTGGCAGTAACTTTGGAACTACAGTTACACCTATGTCATAACCTCGATATCGGATCTCGTCTTAATCAACCTCGCCAGCACAGGATCACACAATGCAAACGTCTACATTCTGATCATACATAGTTAACTATCCGTGAACCCCTCCGTCCTATCCACGAAACAAAAGTACCCATTTGCATTTTGTGAGAAATAAGAGGCTGAGGGGTTTCCCAGATGGGGATCATCAAGTTTAAACTACATGTATTCATAAATAGACGTGAGGACTGGGGAATGCATCAGGGGGCAGATGATCACATCAAGCTACATTCAACAAAACAGGTTCAGGAGTACTCCAATGGCTAATCGTCAAACTACATTTACGAAAGATCCAAGATTGAGGCGCGCCCCAAATGCTGATCATTAGATCAACTTCGAGGAAGATATCAGATTGAGGAGTCCTCCCAAATCTAAATATCAATTCAAATCCGAATTCCATTCATTAAAAGTTCGAGACCGAGGGTCTCCCCGAATGCTTATCATCAATTCTAACCTAAACTGCGTCTAATGGAGGATATGAGACCAAAGGGCACTCCAAATACAAATCATAAAACCCAATCCAAACTACCTCCAATGAGAAAGAAAAAAAATCCTAGACCGAGGACGACCCTCCCAAATGCCAATGGTAAGAGCTCAAGGACTATTAAAAGGACTCATGGTGCCGTTACCCGGAGAGCTAGCGAACTGTAACAACTTTCTCTCAGCCCAAACACCCAACTCGCCGAAAAAGATCTCGGGATGAGTGCCGAGCCAGTTACGCAATGCGAACCAGAGGTAGCGAACGTCGTGGCCCTCGCGGAGGATGGTTTCGTAGTCGGGGGCTTTGCTGTAGAGGGCCTGTATAGAGGAATAAGATTAGCAATGTTCATTTCTTGCTGGAGGTGGGATACGTACAGTGATGTACTGACGAGACCACACCTTGTATCGAGCACGTTTTGTAGTCGTTGCATTATGAGGAAGACGAGTAATTGCTGGATTACCGTAGTCATCAGCCACAAGGTCAACTTCCACGCCGAGCTTGAGGTCTGAAAAGATTGCTGGAACAATGGAACTCATATCCCAGCCGAACAAAGACGTAATCAACGGCTTCTGATCCTCATCAATGGTAGAGGTCATGTTCCACATGCCGTAATCGCCATGATCAACCACAAGACGATAGAAGGTTCCGTGACAAGTTTCGGGAGGTAGTAGGAACGGCACAAGGCGCAGGAGAGAATGCTTAGCGGCAGCAGCGAAGGGACCGACGACGTTGTTGTCTGTGGGCCAGCCGATGGGGTCCCCGAGGTTGGTGATTGTGGCTTCGATTTTGGCCTTGAGGAGACCAATGCAGAAGTCACGGGTTGGAGTGATGGGGGTAGATAGGTGGATGGGAGTGGAAAAGTGTGGGATGCGTTCTGCGAGGAATCTGGAGATGAAGGCGTGAGGAGGGTTGAAGTTGAAGAGGGCGGCGCGCATGTGAGCTGCCTGCCTGAGATAGAGGATCTATACAAAATGGGTTCATTAAAGCATGTTTTTGAGAGTTATGTATGGGGTTAAAATACCTTGTCCTCGGCGTCCAGCTTATGCCATTCACTGGAGCTTCCTTCGGGTGCTTCAAAAACGCAGAAACGACGGCCAAGGATGTCTGTAGGATCCTGGCTTAGGGGCCCAGGGACAACCTGTGGAACACGGTGGTACAAAAGAGGAGCGACTTTGATCTCAGAAGATTCTGGTAACAAGATCTCATATAACGCAGCCTCGTACTTTGCGTCTGACAGTTGGGTATCCACAGGGTAACTCTCGCTGTCAGGCTTGTTGACGTCGCTGTGTCCGAGACGAGCGAGAATCTCTTCTCCATTCGACAGATCACACCATAGAGCCTGGTCGACCAGCGTCAGTATTCGTACTCAACAGAGAGAAATCTGAGAGTAAGGTGATATTGACTTACCTGGTTTGCGTATCCACACTCAAAACCAGTCACATCCTCAACATCCGCTCCAAAGTTCTCCTCGACTTCCTCGATGACGGATCTGAGATCCCAGAGAGGCAGAACGGGGATGTCATCCTGGATAAGCTCAAACAGCTTTGGGCCGGTGATGTAGGTGCCATCCGGCAGCCGGGGCCAGCGTTCTCTGACCCTTGAGAGTGACATTGTGTTTGATGTAGTAATTTGTAGATGAGGTTCTGTGATCAGATATCGCGAGTTGAATGAAGTAGATGGTAAGAGAAAGAATGAGTGGAAGGTGAGAAGCAAAGACTTTAGTAAACAAACAGGGGAAAAAATCACACCAGCTAGTGTAGACACCGGAAGATTCCATGGTCATATGGACTAACCAGGAGACTGAAACGCCGAGCATTTCTGTTTGTTGCTGTTAGCCAAAAAGGCAGGTATGCTTTCGTCCCTGTTAGTGATTTGATATTAGGGTGGCAGGGACAAATCAGCGATACACTCATTTCATTATCAAAGTAAGTATTCACATGGCTGATCCTGTGAACCAAATCCAGCAGATATAACAATAAGTAAAGCAGGACAATCAATCCACCTTAATCTCTTTGAGACCAAGGATCTGTGCACACTCCTAGATACTTTCCTTCTGCAGCCAGCTGTATATTTCAAACAACGAGTCAAGTGTCTTGCAGCCCAAAGCATGCTCCAAGTCCGACTGGGCACTGGCATCTGGTTTGGTAGCTAAAAGCTTCCCAGGCTGATTTGAAGGTTCAACTTGAAAATCCCAGCTGTCGAGAAAGGGAGAAAATCTTCGTATATAATAGGCTCGTAATCAGCGACTCCGAGGGCAAGTAGCTGGTCGATAAAGATCTGAGATGGTAGATCTTTTACCTTTCGACGAGCAGAAACATGATCGAGGTTGACTTTGTATCGAAAGTACAGTAGGCCCTGTGGGCTTAATTCAGTCCAGTTGCCCGGGTATTTCGAAAATGTACTCGACAACGCTGAGTCAAACGTAGGAGAAGAGCCTGAAGCAGCTGCTACACACTCATGAACAACATCAAGACACTTATCATACAATGCGCGGCCGTTGGGAGTAACAGCCGCGCCCCGTTGCTCAAATTCTCCGAATCGGGCAGTATGAGTACTGTGAACTAGGCTATCGCCCTCATTGAAAAAATCGACAGGCCCCTTCAGAGCCCTAAAGCTCGTTTGCCGGAGAAGAATAGGACAGGTGCGGGTTGGAAGTCCTTCAATTAGACCCTTTGTTGGTAAATCTTAGTGGATCATTTCTGCCCAACGTCGAGAGTTCGGGGTGTGAGGTGGTTGATGCGCGCTGGGAAAGCACACGGCGTCAGCAATGACGGGTTGCTCTTATTTTATATTTTGGTAGTCCTCGAATGAGACGCCTGATTGGGGGTGCCATTTAAAGATCTTTATTTAATCGATGTCGAAGGCTGTTGGTTATCAGCCTTTGGTTCTAAGACCTTACAGTATCCGCGTAGCTTCGAGCGACGGTTTCGTATGTAGATTAAGGTGATAGTAGAAACCTTTGCGCGGATTAGGCGCTGTATATATGATTCATTTGGAATATTTGTGCAGTCAAAATTTGAGTGGCTGGCATTCGATTGATTGATCAAACCCATCGGTTCGACAGTTGAACACCGGTGATCACGGGCCGATTAGTTGCTTTACTGCTACTTTATCCTCAATAGGAAGCCTTGGATTCTGTAGCAAAGGATAAAGTCAAAAATACGGAGGCAAGTAGTAGAGCTCATAGTACCAGTCGCGCCCTGGGCAGATATGGTTCCTCGAGGTACTTGATATCCTCCTCGGTCAGCTTGATCTTGGTCGCTTCGATAGCCTCGTCAATCCTCTCTTTCTTATTCAGGCCAACGATGGGACACATGCCCTTGCTCAGACTCCAGGCGATCGCTACTTGAGCCATACTTTTTCCGAGCCTCTTGGAAACCTCCTCAACACGATTGACAATTTCTGCATCGACCTTATCATCTCTTGACCGAACTAGCATGTGGAGACCAGAGTCCTCTTCTTCTCGAAGACTGTTTCGATTACCCCATGGGCGGCTCAAGGCGCCACGTGCAATAGGCGACCAGGGAATCAAGCCGACTCCAGTGTCCTTGCAATACGGAATCATTTCGTGTTCTTCTTCTCTGTAGATCAAGTTGTGGTAGTTTTGCATAGAAATGAATTTATGCCAGCCATGGCGATCAGCGATGTTTTGTAGCTGTTGGAACTCCCACGCTGCCATACTAGACGCTCCGATGTATCGTGCTTTTCCGGATTCAACAACATCGTTTAAAGCTCGCATGATCTCCTCTCGTGGTACTGAACGATCTATGCGATGGATTTGTAGCACGTCGATATAGGTTCCAAGTCTTGCAATACTCTTATCGACGGCATCAAGAATATGCTTACGACTTAAGCCGACTTGATTGAGAAGTTCGCCATCGTTCTCAGTGGTCATGCCTGGCTTGTTTGATGGAGTGTCTGGCGTAACACCGAAGTAGATCTTCGTGAGGATTACGAGGTTTTCTCGGGGAATGTTGTATTTCTTGATAGCCTCACCGACGATCTGTTCAGACTGGCCGTGGGAGTAGAGATCTGCAGTGTCCCAGGTGCGGATTCCGGCGTTGTATGCATATTCCAGTAGAGGAAGGGAATCCTCTTTGTTGAGAACCCAGCCTTGCCATTCTGGTGTTCCGTAGCTCATTGCTCCACTGACATCGTTAGCATAGAAGAGGGACATTTTGGGGAATAGCGTACAGAATAACTCTTGAAACTTTGAGGCCAGACTTGCCCAGATACTGATATAAGCTCATGTTGGATTCAGGATCACGTTGGCCAAGGGATCCAGCGTCTTGATTCCACCAATCTGTAGGCCAACTTGTAATATTTATACATACGTGTTCAACCAACCAATTGCACGGACTTAGCTTACCCCCGCCATTGACTCCGGGTTAAGCTTGACCTGGACCAGTGAGCCAGGCTCAGTCCATCTCACCACCAAGAGCTAACCCTTAACCCCGCTAAGTCCGAGAACTCACTTCCTCGGCTAGCAGTCACCTTGATTGGCACCCAAGCAGCCGAGTGTCTCGCTCGAGATAGCTCGACGTTAACGAAGGGTGACCAATTTGAGTGGCCGAGCCGATAAGTGGGTGAATCAACTGTAGGAAGTCCCGACGTGCCCTTAGAGCTCTTCCACACCTTGTCCCAACCAATGAAAGGGTGGCTACCGTCTCGGGTTGGCTGAATTATGAGACCCTTTAGAAACGCCTAAAATTATGGGGAGAAAGCGCCGGCTGGGTGGGGTGGCTTGGGTGCCTCTAGCGCCTAGAGAATAGTAGAGATAGGACCTTCCATTGACCAATGGATAGGATATGGAGTGTAAGCACACTAAACCATGTAGCCGGAGCCTTGAAAGTCTTCATTCAGCAAAACTATGAAATCCATCAAAGACTGAACAGGCATCGCTTTCGCAATTGGGACAATGTTCAACATAAAAAGAAAGAAGTTGAATATTTGTGAGGTTGAAGATGGAAACGCGGAAGGATGTGGAGATAAATCCGCGCTGGGGTCACATGACGTAAATGATAAGACGACAACGCTTCCTTCCATCTTTGATACTCTCAATATCTCCAAGGATATTACTTCATCTACAGAACCTTCCAACCGACTGTAGATACCTTAGTAGAGGGCACCGCGTGAACCATGGGCCATTTCGTAACTGTTGCGACGTGCAACCTCAACCAGTGAGCCAACACCCCTCATGTGGGTCTCTCAGATACTAAAATTCCCAGATGGGCCCTCGATTTTGAAGGTAATACACAACGTATCATCGAGAGTATTCAGCAGGCAAAGGCGGCAGGAGCAAAGCTGCGAGTTGGACCCGAGCTGGAAATTTGCGGATATGGCTGTCTTGATCATCTGCTGTATGTTCTCATTGACTGTGAGAATCAATTGCATGGCTAAGCTATGAACAAACAGAGAGCAGGATCTTTTCCTAGCATGCTGGGAGATGCTAGAAAGGATTCTGACTGATAAATCCTGCAATGATATTCTGTTGGATATTGGAAGTAAGAATGCACTATACGTATTCCGATGACGTGAATACTGACATCTAGAAGTGCCTATCCAACACCGAAATGTCCGATACAACTGCCGAGTAATCTGCTTGAACGGCAAAATCCTTCTGATCAGGCCAAAAATGTACCTTGCAAATGACGGCAACTACAGAGAGATGCGCCACTTTACTCCATGGTGCCACCCTCGGACAACTGAACAGTACCACCTTCCCCGGCGCATTCAGCGTCTGCAGGGAGCAACGCACGTTACTTTTGGGGATGCAGTAGTCTCTACTCCGGATACCTGTATTGGTGCGGAGACTTGTGTAAGCATTTCAACCCAGTTTTAATGTCTACTATGAGCTAACGCAAAATAGGAAGAGCTCTTCACACCCGATAGTCCACATACTCAGATGAGTCTTGACGGAGTGGAGGTAATCACGAATAGCAGCGGCTCTCACTTTACACTGCGTAAGCTGGAAACTCGTCTGGCGCTCATTATGGAAGCAACCAGGAAGAATGGCGGTATCTACCTGTATGCCAATCAGCAAGGGTGTGACGGTGATCGGTTGTACTATGATGGTTGCGCTATGGTATGTGCCCTATACTTAGTCGGCTAACACGTATACTGATGCTTATGCTAGATCATCGTCAACGGAACAATGGTAGCTCAAGGCACACAGTTCAGCTTGAATGACGTCGAAGTCGTCACGGCAACTATAGACCTCGAGGAAGTCCGCGCCTATCGCTGCTCCATGTCGAGAGCTTTCCAGGCAGCCCAGTCCAAAGCTAAATACGAGCGTATCCAGACTCCTTTCGAATTGAGCAGTGAGGAGGACGATCTAGACGTAACTCGTGGTCCAAGCATTCCCATTACCCCTCGTTATCACTCACCTGAAGAGGAAATCGCCCTCTGCTCCGGTTGCTATCTGTGGGATTACCTTAGAAGAAGCGGAGTTGCAGGTTACTTGGTTCCACTTTCTGGAGGTATCGATTCATGCGCCACAGCGACTATCGTCTTTTCCATGTGTCGACTTGCCATGGAAGCAGTCAAGGCTGGCAATGCCCAGGTGATTGAAGATGTCAAACGGCTCGCAAAGTACTCGGACAAATTGCCAGAGTCTCCCCAAGAACTCTGCAACCAGATCTTCCACACTATCTACATGGGCATGTCTCAGCAGTCCTCGAAGGAGACGCGTCAACGTGCAAGGGATCTGTCGGAAGCTATTGGAAGTTACCATGTGAATTTGGACATTGATGAGGTCTACCATGCACAGAAAGCTCTTATCAAAACAACTCTAGGATTTGACCCTAAGTTCAAAGTGGAGGGAGGATCACAAGCTGAGAATCTTATGCTTCAGAACATCCAAGCACGATCTAGGATGGTGACCGGTGAGTTGACAAAATTGGCGCCTGCTTCACTCGAAGCTAACAGTCAATAGCGTATGAGTTTGCCCAGATTTTGCCCACGACACGGGGACGTCCCGGAGGTGGAGGCTTGTTGGTGCTTGGATCTGCTAATGTTGGCGTAAGTCGTATGCATATCTATGACATTCTTATCGCTAACTTTTCTAGGAATCCTTACGAGGGTATGTTTCCTGCTCTTTGATTTTAAAGATCTCGGCACACGATTTTCCGTGGAAATTACCTCCATAGACTGATCACTGACTATGTTATTCCAGCTACCTCACGAAATACGACTGTTCCAGCGCGGATATTGTACGTTTCTCGCTTACACTGGGATTTTGATATGGATCTAACTCTGATAGAACCCCATTGGAAGTATCGACAAAGCCGACCTCAAACGCTTCATTGCTTGGGCAGAAAGGGTGTACGACATTCCTTGTCTTCACGAGTTCTTGACAGCCGTTCCGACTGCAGAGCTCGAACCCATTACCGAGGTTTGTATCATGGTTAGACGTCATTGATGCTGAGATACATACTGACCTATTGCAGAAATACGTTCAGTCAGACGAGGCGGATATGGGAATGACATACGATGAGTTGACAGTAAGTTCTCGAAAGATCTTGTAGGGACTTCATTTAACTGATGGTCACATTAGACCTTTGGTCGCCTACGAAAGGTGTACAAACTAGGTCCGTATGGCATGTTTCAGAGACTCGTGCACGAATGGGGCGAGGAAAGAATACGAGAAGACGGAGATGAAAGCCCGGTTTTGGAACCTCGTCAGATTGCGTATGTCCTTCGGAACGCTTTCAGTGCGGGAATGATACTGACAAATCAACAGGGAGAAAATAAAACACTTCTTCCATTATTGTGAATTCAACCTGGTAAGAAGTTAAGAATCAATCCGGCTAATACAATTGCTAGATGCCATCAACCGCCATAAGATGACCACACTGACACCATCTCTTCACTGCAACGACTACTCACCAGACGATAACAGATTCGTAAGTGTCAAGAAATTTGCGCTTGAATGAGATGAAGAATGCTAATAGTGCAAATAGGATCTGCGTCCGTTCTTGTATCCCTCATTTTGGAGGAGCTGGGGCTTCAAGAAGATTGACAAAGAGTTGGAGAAGATAGAAAAGGCGAAGCAGAAGAGGGAGCAAGCCAAAGCTTGATAGACATGTACGGTGTTGAGCCAAAGAAGGTGCCATCCTATGATACTAGCTGAATATAAAAAAGAGTCAATGTAGAAAGAGAGGAGATATGTTGATGCCTTCGTAGTGGGGCATCCATTCCAGGCTCCACTCCATCTTTATCGGAGAGGAACAACCCCAACTCTCAGCCATCAACAATATCTCCAATCAATATTCTCACTTTGACATTTGCATACTTGGGTGAATAGGACTACCTGTAAAGATGCCTCCTACACCTCAAACAGTAAGCTCTCCCCAAGTTTCTATCTCCATCAATCAATGAGATGCTAGATATCACCCCGCATTTCGTATCAGCAATTGCGTCACTTTATCCGACAACTTCAACATAACACAAATACAACACCAACCTGGAACTAACAAACTACACAGACAAAACTCCAATCAACCCTCCGCCTCCTCATCCCCCGTCTCCGTCTCCAACAGAAAAAAGACACCGCCTCCTCCGTCGCCCAGCGCAGGGAACTAGCGCAACTCCTCGAAAATGGCCGCGAAGCCTCTGCGCGCTACAGAGTCGAGAATGTCATCGCAACAGATATCGGGGTTGAGGTCATGGAGATGATAGAACTTTACTGCGAATTGCTGCTTGCGCGCGCTATGGTGCTCGATCAACTCGCGTTTTCGGATAAAGGTGTTGAGGCACGGAATAAGGCGAAGGAGGAGCTTAATAGGTTGAATTTGGAGAAGAGGGGTTCGACGACGTCGACGCCGGAGCCGAAAAAGAGTGGTGGGTTTGGTTGGTTTTCAAGCAGCAAATCATCTACTCCAGCAGCGATTCCTGCGCAACCACAGGAACCACCACCTACAACTGCTGCAGCAGCAGATGAAAGCGACGACTTCAACGACGAAGCAAACAGCTACATAAACGTAGGCCTTGACGAAGCCGCCGTCGCAATATTCTATTCCTGCCCTCGATTCCCGCGCGAAGTCAAGGAACTCACAACCCTGCGCCTGCTCTTAATGGAGCGCTGGGGCAAAGAATTCGCAACTCTGGCTCAGGACAATAAAGCAGCCATCAAAATACCGGAACGCCTGGTTAAAAAATTGCGCGTAAAACCGCCTTCGACGGAGTTGGTGGAGAGTTATTTGAGAGAGATTGCGAAGGCGTATAATGTTGCTTGGCCTGCTGGGGAGGAAGAAGATTTGGCGGAAGGGGATGTGCCGGACTTGATGTCGACGGAGGAAACGTCGCCGCCGCCCGGGTATGATGATAGTGATACTACCGGGGATGTTGCGGCACAACCACCGCATACGCCGCGGAAGAGTCTGGCAGATAATGTGCGTCGTGCGTCTGAGACGGAAGAATTGTCGCGCGCTACGCCACCGAGGGATATTGGGACGCACGATGCGACGGGGAAGAGTCCCGTAAGTGTTGCGAAGCCGGGACCTTCTACGGACAATCCGGAGCCGAGGGTTAAGATTCCGGGGGATACTGATGCCAATAAAAAGGAGGGTAGTGCTCGGCCGGGAGTGCAGAGGAAGGATAGCAAAGGGATACCGAATGTGGATGAATTATCAAAGAGGTTTGCTGCATTGAAGAGGTAGTTTTGTGATTTATGAGAAGCGGGATTCCATCGTCTATTGGTTTCATTGTTGTAAACATATCATATAGGGAATGACTATTTATGACACGGATTCAAGTCCAGGTTCACTGTTTGTAAGATATATGATTAAAAAGCTAGATTACTGCCATTAGGAATAAACCCGAGAGAATAGTATGTGTATCAGTTGCGATTCGTCGCTTCATCTATGTCATCACATTCGTAAGCTATGCTTGTAGTCGTAAGGGCGTCCTTCAGCCAGAACTGTCACTGTCATTTGCGCCGCCAAAATGATCTCTTCTTTTTCAAACCCGGTGCCGGCAACTTATCAGCCTATTTCCCGTTAGCAATCAACCAAATACCAAAGCTCCAGGGTGGAATAAAACAAACCGGAATCTCAGGCACCGAAACAGGCGTCGAAGCAGCCACAGACGACGGTCCAGTCTCCTGACTCTGTAGACTGGCCGTCTCGTCTCCACCAACAGCACCTTCCTCACCATCCATGAGCTCATAGTCTTCCATACCAGGATAATACCTCTCCGGATCCCCATTATACACAATCCACCACCCAATCTTCTCACCCGGCGCAATCGCATCCCTTATCTCCGCAAGCGTCTCACGCGCCTCAGAGGGAATTGCATCATCCAAAAACCGCTGATCAATTTCCACACTCAGACCCTTCACCGGCCTCGCCGTATCCGGTAAAATGGTCACATTATCCGCGACAAAGGCGTGCGGTTGACTCACCGCTGCATCCGACATATCTAGCGGGTCGTATTGCTCTATTAGCTGTAGATTGGGTAAGTGTTTGGAAGTGTTAGGGTGATTTTTGTGGATTGCAGCCAGAATGAGAGAAGAGGTACGTTTGTTTTGGATGTATTCGGCGGAGGCGTCGTCGAGGTTTTCGAGGACGATGAAGACGCGGATGCTGGGGATGCCGGCGCGGGGCCACGGGAAGCCGTGGATTTTGTAGACGGGCATTTTTTTTTTTCGGTCTGCTTTGAAGCTGCGCTATAGCGGATTGGCGTTGAGCGGGTGAAATAGAGGCATTGAGCGCTGAATTGGGAGAGATGTAGATCAAAGCGAGTGATGGTGCCGTGCGGGGATGTTGTACGACAACAGTTGGAATGAGTGAATGTATGAGCTAGAGCTCTGCAATATCCTCAACGATTCATCGTATGAGTAAATCGTAAGTATTCCCAACTCAGGAATGACGGCCACCCTCCATATCTTCACGCAAACTCCAACAGAGTAAACAAACCTCATTGTTTGTCCGAGGGTTCACGATAATTGGTTGATGCGGGCAACCCCAAAGCGGTGACAGAAGGCAGTATAATGTGCCCGCCGCATTTACAGTGTTGCTTACTACATTAACTTCAACTTTAGAGCTCTTTTAATCAATCAACTTTGGAAATATCAAGGTGTAATCGGCAGTAGAGCAGCAAAAGCTGTTCCCGCCACGAAGTATACGGGATGGTGCTCTCGTTCATACTCATTCAGAACCGGCAGTGAGTGACCCGAATTCCAGGGGCATGCGCATGGACTTGATGACTGACATGACGATAGAGGAAAGACGAGATTAGCGAAGTGGTACGCTCCATATAGTGTATGTCCATTTCTTACAAGCTCCGAAATTGCAGCACTGACCTCAGTACAGGACGATGAGAAAGTAAAACTCAAAGGCGAGGTGTGTCCCCTCCAATCCCTCACTCATCAAGCACCACGAACCCAAACTGATACACCTGCCGTCAGGTCCACCGCCTCGTCGCCCCCCGCGACCAAAAATATCAATCAAATTTCGTCGAATTCAAACGCAGCACCAAAATAGTCTACCGCCGCTACGCCGGATTGTTTTTCTGTGTCTGCGTCGACGCAAATGATAATGAGTTGGCATACCTAGAGGCGATTCATTTCTTTGTGGAGGTGTTGGATCAGTTTTTCGGGAATGTGTGCGAGTTGGATTTGGTGTTTAATTTTTATAAGGTACCTCCCTATAAACCCTTGGTGAATTGTGGGAAGGATGTGGGCTGATATAAGGAATGGATAGGTGTATGCGATCCTCGACGAGGTGTTCCTGGCAGGAGAGATTGAGGAGACGAGTAAGCAGGTTGTGTTGACGAGGTTGGAGCATCTGGATAAATTGGAGTGATCACCTTAAATATCAGTCGGATGCAAGGACTATGTTTATTTCTTTTGCTGTGAGGTTGTCCTGCCTCGTACATATTTGCGTTATGAAAAGCATGGTTAAGGCATGATGGGAGTTTGGCGTTGGGTATTACAAGTCTAGTGGCTTGAGTTATTGTTAGGCTAATGACAAACTATATACACGAAAACGATAAAAGAGATTCCGTACTTAGATCACATGGAAGTCTAATTTCTAAGCCTGACCATACCCCTTCTTCCACGCAGCGTTAAACGTCTCCTTATCAACCGCAAACTGCTCAATATAATCCCTCTCCAAATCATGCGCCCTCTTACCGAGCAGCACCAAACTATGCAGAGGGTTCCCCATATCCACTTCCGTCAACTCCTTCAACGTACCAGCCACAAGTTTCTGGTCCGTAGCACCCACACGCGCAGCGCCAATGGCGAGGCTATCCGGTCCATAGACACTTTCCTGTCTCTCCTCTTCAGTCTCCAACATCTGACTCGCGCATTGCGCAACAGTCATGTATCGCGGCGGTTCGTAGATTTTACGTCCGCGCGCCATGTTTTCGAGTGATTGTTCTTTGACTTTGATGTCTAGGAGCACAAGAGTGTGTAGACCCAACTGCGCATTTTCTTTGACACGGTCGTAGTACGAGGATGGTTTCCAGGTTTCAGTAAAGAATACCATGCTGACGGTTTGCCCAAAGTTGTAGAGTTGCAGGCCTGTGCAGCCGATGGCGGACATGATGGAGGCGTTGGGAATGGTTTTGGTTGGGATTCCGAGTTCGCGGGCTCGGAGGACGAGGTCTGTGTGTGTCGTTGCTCTATACTATCATAAGCATTTCAAAATCATTTTAGAGAGCAAAGGGAGGGGGCATACCCAAATGGATCGCCAACAACTAAAAACGCAACATCAACCTCTTTGGCATTTTCGAGGATATCGTCGCTGCCACTCTCGACGAGTTCGCGGTCTGCAACAATGACAGGACGGCCATAGTAAGCTTCCTACTAATTGATCAATTCAGTTAGCCATTGCCCTTATCACGAAATCAAGGTGAGGATAATTCACTAGCTTCTCCTTCTCGACCAGCAAGATACTCGTATAAGCCTCGAGATAGACCCTCGAAGCGGACTTGACAACCTCCAGTCCACGGACTGTAATGTCCTTTTCGTCTGCGAGACCGAGGCCCACGAGGTACAACATTTTGACTTGATCTTTGTTGCCGTAGATTGAATTTGAAAGATCCCCGCTCCCCGCCCAAAAAAATAATTAAGCTCATTCTCTCGATCGGAGTAATAATTTCCCGGCGCATTGCTGGATCCATCCCTTCCGTTCTTAGCGTCGTGGTAGAGACTCGAGATTGTACTTCATCTACTTCTCATACTCATAGCATACGAAGCATTTGGGCTTATTTATTGTTCATTGTTACTTAACGTATTTTTGGTTGCATTACTTTATATAACTCGTAGCGCGACAGCTATCAATATGGCCGGAGAACGTCAGCCCAAGTACCGGCAGGAGATCCAGCAGGTAGGCCTCCATGCCTAACAACATCGCTGTTGCATTCACATCTTGAGAAGTTGCTAACGAGTTTGTCAAGATGATGTTTGTCTCCGGAGAAACCGCCGAACCCTCCCAAGAAACCACAACCCTCATCGAAGAAATCGTCCGCCAACAAGTCGTCGAAATGCTTACTCGGAGTACCGCTCTGGCAACCCGCCGCGGAAACCGATCTATTTCGACCGACGACCTGATATTCTTGATCCGCCACGACAAAGCCAAAGTCAGCCGTCTCAGAACGTTTCTATCCTGGAAAGACGTCCGCAAAAACGTCAAGGATTCAGACGACAAAGCCGGTGCAGACGCAGCCGACTTCGCGGCTGGCGATGATCCGCTTGCAGGTGCCGGCGTCGCTGGCCCCCAGGATATGGCCGCAAAACCGAAAAATAAACGCGCCAAAGTCGGGTTGCCGTGGGACATTAACAGTTTTTACTCTGTGCAGGCACCCGAGCGAGAAGATGAGGAGGATGAAGAAGAGGAAGAGCAGAATTATGCTACGTTACAACGTCTCGCGACTGCCGATGAGCGTACAAAGAATATGACGAGAGAGGAATACGTGTTTTGGTCCGATTGTCGACAGGCATCTTTTACATTTCGAAAGGGGAAACGATTTCGTGAGTGGGCTGGTTTCGGTATCGTGACTGAATCAAAACCTAATGATGATATCGTCGATATTTTGGGATTTCTAACCTTTGAGATTGTGCAAACCCTAACCGAGGAAGCACTCAAAGTGAAAGAGCGCGAAGATCGAGAGAAAAAAGGTAGAGGGGGTGCAGACTCGGATTCGGGCGATAATCCGAAAAAAAGAAAGCGAGAAACAGGACTCTTTGATCCGCCAGAAGAAGGGAGGACGCCGATTGAGCCGAAACATATTCGAGAGGCATTTAGGAAGTTGCAGGCTACGCCGCAGAAGAATGTTGCTATGTTGTTGCATGATGGGCGTGTTCCTGCGCGGTTTCCTATTCGGTTAATTTGATCAGCTCAGTTGGTTTACTCTTATTACGGATTTTTTGAAAGGCGTTGGTTGTTGGATTCATTGGAGATACCCTTGGGCCACTATTGTTATACGACTTGAAATATCATCAACATTGATCACTATCATACTATCATACCGGATCAATTACTCAGGGTGAGTGCGGCGCCCTACCACAGTCAGTATAGTTCAAAGCTGATATTAGGTCAAACTCACATTCAGCCAACTCCTCCGTGCTGATCTCACGATGCTTATTAATCGGCGGCACATCCCCCTTGGTAACCGCCTTCCCAACCTCCACAGCCCTCCCAATCATCCCCTTGCGAGGCGTGACATGCACCGCGGACTTGGACTCGACTCTAATAACACCAATACGCGGATCCCCCGGACCACCATCATGTACCCCATCGCCCAAATCGCCTAGCCAAGTCTTGAGCGCCGGAGAATAGAATTTCTCAACGACATCTTTACCCGACAAAACGGATGCGGTGCCGGAGATGGAGGCCCAGCCGCCGGAGACGACGTCGAGGAAGGACATGTTTGTCTCTGTGGGGTGAACGGTGAGATCCATCGTTTTGCCGGAGAAGAGGTTTGTGTGGAAGATCAGGTCGACGCCGCCGTGTTCCTACACACCAGTCAGCCCATATCATCAAGACAAAAAGGGGGCGAAGAGAGAGGGGCATACAGTCCCGGCGAGCGCCATGGCCCGCGAAGAGAGCAGGTCGCTGTCAGACGCCTTGGTGGTGAGCATGCCGTATTTGATCTCCTTGATGAACTTGACGAGATCTTCAATCTTTTCTTGCACGGGGACATTGGGGTCGTAGTTCTTGGCCTTGTAGGGGTCGACGGGCTTGCTGCCGGAGCTTGTTGAGATTTGTGGCGAAGACATTTTGTTCTTGCTATTGAATGTATGTATATGTTTGTTGAAAGTTAGTAGAGATGAATGAGAGTCAGGATATTCTTATATCCCTTCCAGCAAGGTACGCTAGGATCGTATGACGTAGCGATCACTGATATGCTGAAGCTATGCTGAAGCAAGTGTAGAGAATTGAAGTATTTGTTGTATTTGTCAAGCAGTGATGATAACATACACATGAAGTCGCTATGACGTAGACTCTTGGCATCTGGACCTGTTCTCCGTGAATTGCCTATTTGGGTAATCTGCAAAATATTCGATTTTGCGTGAATTTGAATACAAGTCTAATAATTTGCAGTCCTAGTTATGTTTTAATATAAACATTCTCTGTACGCTGTGTTGGGAGACTTGGTGGAGAGATACTGTGTATAGCTACAAATATCTAGCCCTAATTCCCGCTCATTCAGTTAATAATCCATTCTCAAGTCCAATCCTCCATCTCGATCCAACATTTCCAATCTTTAGTACCGTTCGTAATGTCTGAGCTCACTAGCTACGTTGAAGACCAAATAACTTGAATCAACGAAAAAGGTAATAAGATACACCAAAAGACTCGAGACCAGACCAGCCCAAGCCCTTAATCTACGTATCTTAGTCAAGGTGCTCCAAGAATAGCACCCGCCAGCGACAAAACAATCCAAACACTTGTGAGCGATCCAAGCTCAGGAGGACAGTACCTAAGGCCCAGTTAGCCAATATGCACCAAATAAATTGTATCAAACACATACTCTTCTGAACTAAGAACAACAAACCCACTCCAAAACAGCCACTGCGCAATCCAGAGACCAAACAATCCAAGGATCAAAGCCGCGTACAATCCTACAGAATTTCTGTGAACAGCCCAGTGATTCTTGCCTGTAGCGGAAAAGGTGCCATATGCCGAGCCAGGTTTTTCCGTGCTTTCTAGCAATGGACCTTTTTCTGAGTTTGTACCTTCGACCCCCCAGAAATGTGTCGCCTTTTGCCTGAATCGCGTGTAACGTTCGTTCACAGGGGCCATTAGCACCTTTGCAAACCTCGATATTACGTTTCCATCTCTCTGTGGCTTCGGTGATGGCTCCAGAGTCTCAATTTCGGTCATCTTGTTTATTCGATGTATAGCCCACACCAATAGAACGAGCGCCAGGCTAATAATGATAAGCCACACAAGTGCACCATAATACATCCTGCTCGCTGCCCAGACTCTTTCGGCTCTTTCCAAAGTATGTCCAAGGTAGATATTGTGTTCTATGCCATACCTGACGGTCATGAGGATATAATACGACGAAAATCCCTGGAGCATAACCTCCGCAAATAAACAAGCCCCAACAGCAGACAGATTCATCGTCTCAAAAGGTTGTACACCGACAAGCAGAATCGGGAGCCAGGAAAGTAGTCGAGGCATTGTGCTCCAGAGGAGCAGTAGTTGGGTAGCGGGGACCTCTTCATAGCCAGAGGTTCTTTGGACGAGAAGAGTGTTGATGTAGTTTGCCAGGATCTGAGATGCGACGATTAACGACCCTTTGGAATACCAGGAGCGTGGCTGCCAGCGGTGCGCAATTTGACGTATGCTACGTGTCTGAATGAGAAGCATCGCAAGGAGTGTAGTTATGTTGACTAAAGCAATGCTTCCAAGCTTCCATCTATTCGAAGCACAACTCCCCGTTGTATTAGATGGCTTGACAGTCCATTTCCACGGGATCATGTCGAGAGTCGTAGGAGCCACTAATCGACGCCAATCATCAGGGAGACCGTGCCAGTCATCCACATCACCACACATACTGCGGAGCCAGTTGACATAGTCAATTCGGGTCTCAAATATTTGGCACGAAGCACCGCAGGAATTGTAGCTGATGTTGTGGCAGAAGCAAGCCCTTTCAACTGCCGGCTTGATCTTGCTGCAGTAGCCATCTGAGTCGACCTCACAGGCTTCGGCTACACATTGTTCAGAAAGTTCGGTCACTTGCTTTGGCATATCCGCGACACATTTGGGCCAGTTCCAGTCTTCGAGGGGAACATATGCGAGGTCTGTAGTTTGGAGTGTATCTGCCCAGTTTTTGGGTAAAGATGTTGATCCGCAGGTGGCATTAATCCATAATCGCTCTCTCGTCAGGTCAATACCCCTAGACCCCGAACATGGTTCGTTTTCTGGATCGATAGCGAAGTAGCTGCAAAAGCAATTCTTATCAAAGTAACTGCCTTCGCTGAGATCATGTCCGGTGAGATCGTATCCAACAGTCTGATAGCTCAGAGGAATAATAGACTGTAGTGATTCACTATACTCCCAAGGACGAGCTGCATTCCCCGTATTCTGGGTCGAGCCTGTGAACATACACGACGCCATTACATGCTGATAAGCGCCGCTTGGCGAAGTAGACACCGACTCGGTCAGACACACGGGAGCATAGTTTATCACATCAACATCCGCATAGCCATCAACCAGAGATGCCGGGGACAGATTTTGCAACTCATTCGCATCACCCACATCAACAAGCCAGGTCCGACTCGTGATATTCCAAACCCATGAATACAACTGTGCTTTACTAAGCACAGATCGGCTACAATATGGCAGATAACTCTTCAAAAGATCCGGAGAAAAATGAGTACTGAGACAGCTGAGTTCAGTCAGCCATTGATGATGGGTACATATAAAGGCGAAACGAGAGGTGCATTGTTTGGCGGTGCAGTCTGTCATCGCTGCCAGCCAGGTGGAGTGGTGCTGCTGGACTATGCATTGTGGCATGGGAGGTAGGCCTTCGGGGTTGATCCAGCCGTTGTAGTTGTTGAGGATATGGCTTTCCTCGTTGTTCTCGATGACGGTGGCGACGATGGGCGATTCTGCGACACCCAAGTTAATGATAAAAAATTATAGGATTCTTGAAATGTTATACCTGTCGCTATTGCCTTGGAAAACCCTGCCATCAACAGCAGAAGCCACACACTCGAAACTCTCATCTTGTCCTTGGAATCTGTACCTCGAACGATCGTTCAGTTGCGAAATAATGCTCCTACGGTGCGGGGTGTAGAGCTCCTTTTCATGGATCTAGACTGTCGCCTCCAAATTAAATGCGCTGGTATTCCACCAGGTTGGAGTGACTTGTAGGAAGAAGAGGGAGGGGAAGAGAGGGCAGAGAGCAAGGCAGCCTGAACATGCGGCGCAGCGGCGGCTATCCTGCCCTGCATGTAACGCGATATCATCCAATAGATTTAATGCTCCTAACAACATCTAATATATTCTTTTCCCCTCCAATATCATTTTCATAAGTCGCCTATTCTAGTGCTCTATCCAGAAGTCTTGTACAAATACTGCATCGCCGCCTGCCTATCCTGGCCCTGCCCTTTCTCCTGTATCCTCTCTCTGCTCTCCAACAGCCTGCCTCTCACCTCTCCCCAAGTCATCTCTACAACCTTCTCAGTACTACCCAACCCATCCAAAACCCTAACATCAGCCAACTTCCCCCTTTCCTTCCTGACCACCCCATCAACAATCACCGTCTCAAGATCACCCGTCCCAGCATGCAGTATCACCGCGCCAACAGGATCCTCCTCAGCCGCACACACCATCCCCGGCGACGAAGCATCAAAGACTACAATATCAGCCCGTTTCCCGACTTCTAGACTACCAATCTGATCCTGCATATTAATCGCTTTCGCGCCTTGGATTGTGCCGAGGTTGAACGCCTCTTCGACTTTGATTTTGACGCTTGGATACTTCCCTTGCCCGATGGCTTGAGCGTTCTCAGCAGCTCGGGCGGACTGTAAACCCATTCTGAGTTGCGTGAGTATGTCACTTGAATTATTGGAATGACAATCGATTCCAATCGATGCATGCGACTTTGTGTCGCTTCTGAAAGCGACTATCTCGCCTAGCATTTGCATTTCTGTCTCGGGCGTGGTGGAGATATGTGCCCCTTTGGAGGTCAAAAGGGCAGTGTCGGATTCAGAGATGCCATTGACATGCGAGAGGAGGATTGAGTTGTCGAGTAGGCCGTAATCGGAGAGGATGGTGACGGAGTCTTTTCACATTCGTCAGTTCTCGTCACCTGAATCGGTAGGTGATGGAGAAGAGGGAATACTTTTCATGAAATGCGCAACGTAATGACTCGTCATCAACTTCACGCCCATCTCGCGCGCTTTCTCGTAGAGGTTCATGACTTCTTCCTTGGGAAGCTGGAATTGATCGAATCCCACACCTAGGGATACACGCCCATCACCGTAGGGAGCGGATTTGGCGAGTGAGGCGAGTGTCGCATGCCACCAGTCGGGAAGTAAAGTGCTGTCATACTCGACTTCCGAGGACCACGTTTTTATGCGCCAGATAGCGCTATAGCAGAATATGGAGCGGAGGCCGGAAGATGTTGTTGCGCGGAGGGCTTCGGTTACTACAAATATCGTCAGTATATGAAGGGGGGAGGGAGAGGAAGTGGGAATTACCGTTGTCAGGGGAATAGGTCATGTGTGCATGATCAACGACGGTTGTTACGCCTGCATTGATGCTTTGCAGACAGCCCGCTAATTGGCCCCAGAATATGTCCTCTGGGGAGTAGTTGTAGGCTTGGATGCCGCCTTGGACTCATTAACGGATGGATTATGGATGGGCGAGAGGAGAGGGGTACCTGAAACCATATAATCCATAAACCCCTCATCGCCGTGTCTTCCTTTCAACTGTGCCTGTCAGCTCATCCTAGCTTTCTAGGATCACTAGAGAAGTCATACCTGAGTCTGCCATAAATGGTGATGCGTATCAATGAATCCGGGAGATACGATCTTATCAGTACAATCTATTACTTTGCCTTCACCTGGGAGTGTCAGGTTCTGGCCGATTTGATGGATGGTGTTTCCGACGATGAGAATGTCATGGTTCTTAAGCACGACGACCTTGTCACCGCCATGGGACAGTACTGTGCCATTTCGGAGGAGGATACTAGTAGCCATTCTGTGCGTAATTGTGATGGAGACTACGTAATATGGAAACTGGAATTTGACTTGATCTGTGACCCGAATAAAAAGTATCGTTGAGTTCCTGGGTCAAGATATCGAGAGACGTCTTTATACCTGCCTTTACGACGTGCACATTAAAGACCAGCTGACTGATCGGAGATAACGTCCTCACAGCTGCATCCATGGATAAAGCTGTCAGCGGACATATTACAAACTCCAAACTCCGCCCACATAACCTTGTCTCTATGACTCAGATCTAGGGATTTGATATTAAAGACATGCGTGGATCTGTTTAGGGCAGCGCTTGGGGCACAATACGCTACTCCGGATATAAGCCCTCTAAACTCCGTCCACTTATTTGTTCATTTATAGACAATTATATAGTCGATGTAGTCAATTAGCGTAAGGCGTGCAGCTATATACATGAAATAGATTAAATATAATATTATGCTAACGCTGGATGTCCTGGTAGACATTCACAAGGTTTGTATGGCTTCGTGTGAGATACATATGTGGTCGGAGACAATCCTTATATAAACGCCCTTTCTTGGGCTAGCTAATGTTCCAATGTCGACGCTGAAGGTCTGTGGACGCCGGACGGAGGGTATTGCATTAGGCCTCCGAGTTGAAGCTCTGTCTATCTCTTAGATGAAAAGGCCGTTTGTTCATCATGACTGAATTTTGAAGGCAGCCGGAAGTAGCTCAGATTGTCGACCAAGGATCGATCTACTATCAAGTCAGCCATCATGTAAGATCGTCCCGGTGGTATCACATACATTCTAATCGCATGCCAAACCACCATCCAAAACACAAACAATAACCCATATACTAACACTAAACTACTGTCAGCGTCTATCAAACGTGACGGAGTCAGAATACATACCCTCATCCCTAACCCCCCTCACCATCCACCGGGGCACAACCTCCTTCCTCCTACAACTTCCCCCGAGCACCACAAAACACCCTCCCTCCCCAGGCCGACACTCAAGATGCCTCCTCCTCCTCTCCATAATCTTCCTCACCGTTTTGGATCTACAAAACGACGCGTCTGTCCTTAGCGAACAGTCTTCGTTGCGTGGGCACTCGAGTTTACGCTCAAAGCGCCATAGGAGCCAGTCGATTTTGGAGTGGACGCCTGTGTAGACAAGAGCATAAAAGTGGCGGTTCGTATGTTTGAGGGCCAGGGCGTCGGGGTAGGAGAGGTAGGAGGATATGTGGATGTGCAGTTCGGTAGGGAGGGACATTATGTTCATGGTGTTCATCTTGGCCATGTTTTGTGTACAGTGTACAGTAACTGGAATGAAATGAAGGTATTGTTCGATCTGAGCTTCGCTGTTGATAGTTGCTGTCCTATCTTTCAAGTATCGTTGCTGCCTGTATTCCAGCCCCGTTGTTGCTGTCGACATTCAAATCGAATATCATGTTCAATTGAATGTGCCGGCTGTATTTATATATGTAAGCAATAGGCAATAGGATTAAGCTAGGGAATCAAGTTAGGCTGTAACATAATTAGTCTTTGAGGCTCATTCGTGTTGAGGTCTGAGTTCAGAGGTGAGGAGGCTGTGATGTGGATCTAGATTGGTGTCACGTAGTGTCGAGATAGTATGGCTGGTTGTGAGAGAGCTGTGAGCTGTGGCTGTTACAAGTCTATTGGGATGATAATTCTGGATTACTGAAGGGATAAAAACAATTTATACGATCGGGTGTCGTTCTGTCCCGTTGAATTATATCGTAGGGCAGGATGTGTCGATGTTCGTCTGGATGCCTGAGGATGCCTGAGAACGGCGATAAAAGATAAAGCTTCTCCGCCCGCCACAACCTTCTTCTCCAACATCATCACCACCCTACCTTCACTCCTGACTCAACGCAAACACTTCAGAGTCCGACTGCGCCATCTTCATTATACACGACCATCCACTGATTCATCGAGACTGCGTCTCGACCCTCCAAAAAAAAAATGGCAGACAAACGATCCGCCTACGGCACCGCCTCCACCGACACCGACTTCCGCAAAACCTGGAACCGCGAAGAATACGCCCAACGCGCCGCCGAAACCGAAGCCAAGAACAAAGCCGAATCCAAAGCGCGCTACGAGGCAAAACTTGCCGGCAAGAAATGGCACGCACCTGTCGACTTTAGCACTTTGGAGGCGACATCTTCGCGTGTGCAGAGGCTTGATGTTGCGAGTATGGTTGGCAAGACCACCATGGTTCCTGCGGGGGCAGCGGTGGGCAAAAGAGGCAGGGGGGCGGGGTTTTATTGTTCGGATTGCGATCTTACGTTTAAGGATAATATTCAGCTTGTGGAGCATTTGAATAGCAAGCAGCATCTGATTGCGATTGGCGAGAGTGGGGAGGTGAAGAGGGCGAGTGTGGAGGATGTGAGAATGAGGTTGAGGTGGTTGGCACACAAGAAACGGGAAAAGGAGGAGGAAGATAGAAAGGCGTTTAATTTGGATCTTGGGGCGAGACTCAAGGATAGGGAGGAGCAGGATGCGAAGGAGCGGGAAGAAAGAAGAGCGAAGAGGAGGGAGAAGAGGAGGGCTGTGAAGCAGGAGGAGGATGATTGGGAGGGGAGATTGGGGATTATTGCGTAGACTATCTTATGGGGCGATTCATTCATGTTTGTTAAAAGTTCAGGATACCCATGGCGTTAGGTTTTTTTACGTTAAAAGGACGGTTGTGTACAATCAATTGCAATATAACTCACAAGTGCATCAATAATATATCCAAGACACCGACTACAATCCCACAACGCCTTTAATGCTAAGCCCACTAATGACCAGGATCACTCCATACATTCAATACCCTCCAACGCCCTCATAGCTCGGCCGCCTTCGCGCTCGAAAATACTTATGAGCCTCTCGCATTCTCGCCGGAGTCGCTCCTCGCCATTCTTGGCATTATAGTATATCCATTCTTCAACCGTCATCTTCTTCTCAGGGCTTGTCAGGATGTCTTTGATATTGCCTTGGTTGAGAGTAAAGTCACGGTTCTCCTTGTCACTAAAACTGCCAAGAAGCTCTTCAATGTCCATCGGCTCCCACGACCGGGTGGATGTCAAGTATCCCTCTTGACGCTTGGACGGAGATGGTGTGGTGGTTGCAAGTATACGAGAGGCAGGTGGTCTAGGTGGGGAGAGAATAGGAGGTCTGGCTGAGCGTGGTCGTGTCGAAGGTGGCTGATTCTCAGCGTCGGATGCTTGCGGTGATGGAGATGGCGTCCTTTCTTGTGTTGTGGAATGCGTATTGTTTGGTGATGGTCGCTGAGGCGAGGAATTGGTGACCGACTCAATAAAGCTTTGCGCACGATGCCTATCTTTCGGCAAGTCACTATACCGTTGAGTGTTTTTGACAGGCACTTGGGCCTTCTTGGATGGTTGCTCGCGCTTAGGTTCTTCCGGTAGTTCATCGGCTTGGATAGATCGCTGTTTAGAAGGTCGTCCTCGTTTTGGCTTGGCTTCAACCGCTTGGTTCTCTTCAGAGACCCCTTGGGCTTCTTTGGTCGGTCGCCCCCGTTTCGTTTTGGCGGGTTGCTCAACTGGCTCTTGTGCTCGAGCGGGTGCAGATTCTTTCTGTTCGTCCATGATCATAGAAACTTCTTGGGCCTCCTTGGTCGGTCGTCCACGTTTCGCTTTGACAGGTTGTTCCTCTATTTCTTCCTGTGCTGGAGCAGGCGCAGAATCTCCTTGCTCGTCAATAATCATAGAGTCGTCTTTAGTTTCTTTGGACTTGCGCTTTGACTCGCGTTTTGACTCTCGTCTTTGAGGTTTCGGAGCTTCAGGAAGAGGTTCGTGAGATTCTGCGGGCTCGGTCTGCTCATCCATGACTATATCACTCTCTTTCCTCTTGGAAGCGGCCGGCTTTTTGCCTTTAGCGGCTTTTTTGCCCTGCTTCTTGGTTGGCTGCTTGTCGATGGTCTCGTCTATTTCAGGCTGGTGGTCCCGCATGTCGATTTCAACGGTAACGACCGAGCCTTGTCGTACGACAGGTTCGACTTCCATCTTAACTTGAGAAACTTCTTCAGCGGGTTGTTCCTGAACTTTGCGCTTTTGCTGTGAAGTGCGTTTCGGCTTCGGTTTTACGAGCTCAACCGTTTCCTCTACCTCAGGTTCACGCTCGGGTTCTGGTTCAGCTGCTGGCTCTGGTTCTAATTCTCGTTCTGGCTCATGATCAACTTCTTGCTCTTGTTCAGGTTCAGGCTCAAGGTCGGGCTCGGGCTCGGGCTCGGGCTCAGGTTCAGGGGCCTTTTCCTTCTTGGACTTCTTTGCAGGAGCTTTTCGCTTTGATTGTTTCTTCTGCTTCGGCTCGGGGACCACCTCTATAATCGAAGCTTCTTCTGGAGCAGGTTCCTGTGCGTCTTGAGCGTCCTGGGTTTCTTCACGCTCATAGTGCGATTCCGACGGGGCTTTTATAGATGTAGATATCGATTGCTGTCGGAATCGTGCACTCTCTCGCTCTTCGTCTTTGTAGTGGAATTCAAAAGGCTCCGTGTCTTCCATGTTGCGTGCTAAGTCGGCTTCAATGGCTGCCTCGAGAACTGAATCGTCTGGGATCCTGCTCTGTGCAGTTTTTCCAGACGAGGATGCCATCGACACCTTTCGCGATCTGGTCGATGTACCTTTCTTAGTTCCCTTGCGGCCTTTCTTGGGCATCACAGGAGAAGTGGCCACCTCTAACGGAGCATCCTCTAAAACAGAAGACTGTACATCTTCAGGCTGTTGAGACACGCTCCGACGAGTTTCGGTGGCTCGCCTCTTGGGTGACGGCTCTAAATCAACGGCCGGGTCGGTCAATCTCATGGCGGCCATTTCCTGGACAACCGCTTCGCTGCCTCGTTTTTTCCCTCTAGTAGCGCGTTTGGGCTTCTCTGGCTCAGGTCCTTGTACCTCCACCGGCTCAGGCTCCACGTCTTCAATGACTTCAGTAGGCTCGTCTTTCTTCGTTTTCTTGGCGCGTGATTTGGTAGTCTTTTTCGTCGCCTTTGCTTTCTTAGTCGATTGAGACCTGACTGTTGACTGAGACATGATGCTAACATCCATCATATCGTCATCAATCGTTGGGGCTTCCGAGGCTGCGGTCATTACCGACTGCGTCGAAAGTCGTGAAGCCTTGGAAGCGCGGGGCTTTTTGGCGCGAGTATTCTTTTTCGTTGGTTTTGCAGGTAGAGCGAAGACGAAGAAGGAGCATTCCGATGACCGGCGGTGGTGTTCCTCACTGTTCAGGTTAGTCAATGCACATGAAATAGGAAGGCGCGATGCTTACAATGGATCATCTGCTTCTTCCCAGCCATCCAAGGACAATTTGCAGTAAGGGCAACTGGCCAAGTCGGGACTTTCTTCGTTCGGGCAGAAATACCATCCAGCCTCGACCATCTGACTCTATCAGTAAATAGACAATCTAACAATACAGCAGATTGATTACCTTTTCCGACTGACACACCCAGCCGCGTTTTCCTTCATGTGGCCATCCGACCGCGTATGTTGCCCTGCGAGCTTCAACAATCGCAGAACTGGTGGGGTCTACAATCTCGGCGGGATTCGATGTTTTGGATTGAATGTCCATGATTATCGCCCAACCACAATCGGGTGAATGCTTCAAATGTTCTGCCACAGGGTCGTCTCCCTCTTCCCAGCCGTCTAGTGCTCGCCCGCAGAGGAAACACATCGTGTTGTCGGGATTAGTGTCGTATGGTTGGAAGTAGAAACCAGCATGAGCCAGCTGCACATTTATTAGCAAGAGTTTGCACAGAAACTTCAGCTAACATACCTGCTCTGGTGATGGCGACTCCCAAGCCCATCGTTGCGGTTGGATGTTTCTCGAACTAGACGTTCTCGAATTGATGGCCGGTACGACAGAGTCGAAGCTCGCGAGACGGGCGGCGAAGGTCTCCATTTGCGCTAATTTGATGAATCGTTCTTTCTGTATTCTAACGCATGTCGCAATTTCAAATGGAATATATCTGTGTGGATGGCAGAGGATAATGGCGCGTTTGGTGGTTCAAGATAGCGTAAACACTCGAATGAGGAGTGTTTATTGTGAGTGTTTATGTTGATGCGCGCTCTCGGCCGCTAAACGCGCTGGCGGATACGTCTGCACGTGACCTGGCTGGAACTGGGCGATTTTCCGGGGCCAGACGGAATTGGCCTACGTCAATACTGCACACTCTCTTTGCTCTACTCTACATAGTAGTATGATTTGATTGTACAATATTGAACTATACAACAACAACAACAATTGCATTCTCTTGTCGCCCAGCCCAACACCATGATCTAGCATCCGTCTGTTTATACCTCTCTCTCTCGACGCTCGTTTCCGCGACTTCAAAATGCGACAACTTTCGGTAAGCTTCATGGAAATTGTTAACCGAGGGATAATTCGCTAACACTTCACATTGCAGACCAAGACCATCCGATTGCGACACACATTTCCTGTACAATCTTCTACATACTCGAGATCGATAACGGTTTCAATATACAATGCGAATAATTCAACTCACTACCCCTTCCGGGTGCCTACCCGAAGTCTACACACATCCTACGAAAAACCGCACACGAACCTACATATAACAAATGACTTCGGAACACACCCCTCACTTCGGACTACTCGAAACGATACATCTACAGGCTACTCGTCTAATTTCTCGAGCTCGGCCCTCCTCCAGAAAGAACCAGCGGATTGGGAAGACAATCCGGACCTGTCAATTTCGAAATTCTCGGAACTGCCATCCAAAAACTTCGGCGTCAACCAGCACATGATCATCAATGAAGAATTTAAAGAGGCTCTGCGACAAATATTATGGAAATTCCGCGCTCCCATCAGATATGCATTTGCCTACGGGTCAGGAGTTTTCGCGCAGACAGCAACAGCAGGCTCGGAGTCGGACCCCGGCCACCCTGCACCACCACAGGCCATTCGGAATGTTCAGCAAGGAAAAGGTAAGATGATTGACTTCATATTTGGAGTATCGCATACACAACACTGGCACTCTCTCAACCTACAAGAGCATCGCGACCACTACTCTGCGCTCGGCGCCCTTGGGTCTGGTGCAGTTTCGGCTGTGCAAGACAAATGGGGAGCTGGCGTCTACTTTAACCCGTTTGTGACGGTCAACGGTACGCTCATCAAGTACGGCGTGGTGAATATCGACACGTTATGCAGAGATCTTAGTCAATGGGATACGATGTACCTTGCTGGACGGCTGCACAAACCGGTCAAGATTCTTCGCGACCACCCGCGAGTACGAGTAGCGAACCAAGTCAATTTACTTTCAGCATTGCGTGTCGCCCTGCTCATGCTGCCAGATCAGTTTAGCGAACAAGAGCTTTATACCACGATTGCTGGACTCAGTTATATGGGCGATCCTCGCATGACTGTTTCTGCGGAGGATCCTAATAAAGTCAGGAATATCGTCACGGGCCAGATGGATTACTTCCGACGTCTATATGCGCCATTGATCGAGAATCTGCCGAATTGCGACTTTAACGACGCTCGCTGCTCGCAGTCAGATTGGATCGATGATCCGTCGGCGAATGTCAAGTTGACTCAGGACATGGATCCCGTGAAACGAGGAAACATGGTGCGACGGTTGCCCAAATCGTTCCGAGAAAAGCTGTACTTTCAATATCAGAGTCGGTATCAGATACCGCGATCTGAATTCCTTGAAATGATGCAGAAAACAAGCGATGAAGATCCCGAGCGCATCCACCGGCGACAAGGAGGAGCCTTTGAGCAGCGTATCGCTGCTGATGAAAGGCTCAAGGAAGAGCTACAACATACCATTACCAAGACAATCCGGTGGCCAGCGACTATGCAAACCATTAAAAGTGCTCTTACGGCAGGTGTCGGCAGGGCGTGGACATACGTCGCCGAAAAGCGAAAGAAGCACACCAATTCGAAGAAGATTAATGAAGCTGAGCCTTCTATCAAAACCGAAACCCCTGAGAAACTAACACAAGAGCCGGAAAAGGCTACTGCAAAGCCTAAAAGTGATTGATATACCTTCTTTCAAGGAGAAAGATTTCCTTTGTTCATGCGAAAAGATAGAGCATCGATGGCGTTGATTGCATTTGTAGGCTCGGGCCTATGCTATGTATATATACATATAGAGGATTGAGAGTAGTACAGGCTATCTGTACTCTAAATATATCACATCTACACGATATTTACCTAAACTTGTCTCAACTGTAGGTACCTAGGTATAAAATAAAATAAAATAAAATCCCATTGACATGGAATTTGTGTTGTGACTCAGGATTTCTCTCAGAGTATGAGTCAGTTATGTCATGGGATGTTCCCCACCGCGGCGACTCCAAAAATATTTCAATCCCATCTTTTTATCTTTCCTTCTTCTCAAATCACACACCAACCCCTCGAAACAATCACAATGGCATCCCAAAACAGACCCTTCGATCTGTCGAAATGCGCGCGACCAAATATTTTAAAATTGCACCCTTATCGATGTGCCAGAGAGTACGTTCGCAACTCCTCCGATCCTGCTCCGATGGCGGGGAAGCTAACATTTTTTATCTGTGCAGTGACTACAAAGACGACGGGACGAATATCCTCCTCGACGCCAACGAGAATGCCTACGGACCTGGTCTGCTACTCAACAAAGATGGGAATATTGAGGGTACGTCGACAGGCAATGGCAGTTCTGCGCCGCCGCAGATTGATTTCTTGGGATTGAATCGGTATCCTGATCCGTGAGTCACCTTTCCAATTTCTTCCTCAATAACAACATACTAAGTGTGGTGTCTTTGGTAGCCACCAAATCGACCTAAAACAATTAATCTGCAACCTCCGTAACACCAAAGTCCACACTCAAAAGGAACTCAAACCCGAAAACTTGTTTGTTGGCGTCGGCTCCGATGAGGCCATCGACGCTTTGTTACGATGTTTCTGTGTTCCTGGGCAAGACAAGATTCTTACCTGTCCGCCGACATACGGTATGTACGCCGTCAGCGCGGATGTGAACGACGTCGGAATCGTCAAAGTGCCGCTCGACGCGGAGAATGGGTTCTCATTACAACCAGACAAAATCAACAAGGCCCTTTCAGGCGATGAGAGGATAAAAATCGTCTATATCTGTTCACCTGGTAATCCCACCGCGAACCTAATCGCCAAAGAAGACATTCAAAAAGTCCTCGAACACCCGACATGGAACGGCGTCGTTGTCGTCGACGAAGCATACATTGATTTTGCGCCTGAAGGGTCGAGTCTCGCGGAATGGGTGAATGAGTGGCCCAATCTGGTGGTTATGCAGACCCTCAGCAAGGCATTTGGTCTAGCCGGTATAAGGCTGGGAACGGCGTTTGCGAGCCCGGAAATTGCGACGTTGTTTAATAGTATGAAGTCGCCGTATAACATCCCCAGTCCGACGAGTGTGATCGCTCAAGCGGCGTTTGCGCCGGCGAATTTGGCGGTGATGCGTGAGAATCGGGCGAGGATTATTGAGCAGCGGGAGCGGATGCTCAAAGAATTGCCGCAAATTCCGGGTGTAGGCCGCTTTCTCGGTGGTCACGCGTCGAATTTCCTGCTTGTGGAGATGCTGAATAAGGATGGGAAACCGGATAATGTCGTTGCGCTGGCTACGTATGAAGCCATGGCGGAGAAGAAGGGTGTCGTTGTAAGGTTTAGGGGTAAGGAGTATGGATGTGAGGGTTGTTTGAGGATTACGGTGGGTACGGAAGAGGAGGTGACGAGGTTTTTGAAGGAGTTGAGGGCTGTGTTGGGAAATTTGCACTCGAATACGCCGATTGTGTCGTCAAAGGAAGGACAGAAGGAGGTTGAGGCCAGTGAGGTTGTTGCGTGAGATGAAGTCAATAGACAGATATCAACCTTTGATAGAAGGGTCCATAATAGAAGAACATTTAGGGTTACGATCCATCCTTAGTGAGGGTTAGTTAACAATCTCTACAGATCAAAGCTCCTTAGGTACACTCCAACGACTGCCCACAAGTCCGATATTCCCAGCTATGGAAGAAGAACCCATGACCTCAGCGACGCAACCGGCCCTCAAAAATAGCACCGACCATCATACAGCTTCAGCTATGCAAAGTATGAATATACGTAAAATCCCAAAATCAAGCGGTGAAATGCTTGGAGTCAACTCAAATCCTTGTCTGTAAGGCTTATGATTGGATTCAGCAACACCACCCTTGTCGCGCGTAACCAATCCTGTGTGTTGCTAGATATGCAAGCGAAGAGTCTAGAAGGGAGGAGCGGTGTCTTCTACTACCCTAACTAGCTGTCGGTGTCAACATGCGCTTTTTTTTTTCTTTCTTTTTTTTTTTCTTTCTGGCTTTTTTGTAACCTTGTAAGTTTGGAGAGTGGAGTGGTGCGGTTCAGGGTGATGGATGCATGTTGTGCATAACATCATACATGGGTTGCAATAGGTTCAAATCTTGAAAAGTCTCTTAGAAATTTAGAGAGGATTGGTGAATTCTGGCTCATGTGGTTATGCGTGCTACCACCCCAGCCATAGACATGCCCTAGCACTAGACAAGATAGCGTCTCAAGACTTTCCACTTTTGATCGAGTTGAAATCGAGCGCGCCATGCATATCGAAAATAGAGCACACAATCTCGTACGGATTCCATAGTAAGAACGAAGAAATCGAACAGTCTATGATTCGCTCTACGTGTTCCTCGGAGAATTGCTTGCCAGTGCGATTCTTCAGGCGGGACGATACAAAGCCCTATTTCCTATTTCGGAAGTTGCTATCCAATTAGCCTATATTACTAGCTTCAAGGCTTGGTGTCTGCGATTTCGGCGAGATTGCCCCGCTACAATCTACGTACTTGTACATAGTAAGTTGTTTAATTAAATGATCTGAGTCCAGGCCAAGCATTTAAATACTACATACTCCGTACACTACAAATAAGGTCAACTTGGCGAGGCCGAAAAGGTGGCCGTTGCGTTGGCGGGGATGGGGGTTGTTTCTTCGTCGAGACATCTGTGTTACCGTGCCTAAAACACGCGGTTGATAGAGTAACATGTCTGGTAAGTGGTGTGGAAGGGTCAGCAGGTTCGTACATGCGACGTCAACTTGACAGGCGACATATGTCTTGCATTATCTTTCAAAGAGAGGTGGGTATAATCTCGGATCAATTCAAAACAACAAGCGACAACTTGACAAGAAGACAGACAGACTATCTACCCGTTTTACGTACATCAACCAACACCAAAAAAACCAGGTCGATCAATTGTGGATTCCCTCATTGTCCCGCTATGCTAGGCATGGCTAGACTTGCGATAAACAGACCAACTAACAAGGTAAACTTGCACATAACAGGTAATTCGTGCTTTACTAGTCAGGAAAGTGGTACATTCGGCCAGGTGGAACGATGTAGGGCTGAGCATGTGCTTTTTCTTTTGCCTCTGTACTATTCCCTAGGTACCGGTAGTGTACTCCGTAGTCGCACGCCAAATACCATACCTAAGCATGTGTCGAAGCACGGACGTCAGGTATGACTATGTACTACATGCTTCTAAACGGACTAAACGGACTAAACAAGAGCTGAACGCTCGGCAGATGGTGGCGTGCGTTAGTTGATTGGTGTTTCCTGTTTAGGAAGGTGTTCGGTCCGGAATTGGTATCGCTTCGACTTGGGTGATCAGCTATGTAGAGTCAATCAGCTTGATGATGTGATCTAGATGTGTATCCCGCATTTCCTTATAGGCATGCTGATTTTGAAAGGCTGCTTCTTATCTTACATCCCATTATATCGATATGTACTCATGTATCATACTTCGGGTAAAAGTAAAGCAAGCGCTGAGTAGACCAAAGTCCAATGTATACGCCAAATTGCAATCCAATCCATATCTCGTACATCATTAATGCAAGTAACAAAAAGGAGAGAGAGAAAAACTACGTAAATTGTCCATGCGGTATATGCATCCCCGCCATAACAGGAACATTCTGATGATTTCTCCTTCCATGCGCCTCAACTGGCGACGCTATCGTTGGTGTGGAAGTCATCGCTGCTGCAGTCGTCGTGGTTGGAGTCGCGGATGGCTGCGCAAGACACCGCCAGTAATCTAATTCGCCCTGCGTTTCCAGCAACTGCGTATAGAGTGCATTTACTTGATCCGTGGATTGGCGATAGGATGCTTGGAGATCTTTGTGGCTTGCGTCGAGGAGTTTGATGTGCGACTCCAGGTTTTGGATGTATCTGTCTTTTCGTTCGCGGAATGTGCGTTGCGCGATGCGGTTTTGTTCTCTTCTTCTCTGTTCGATGTTAGTCTCTCAGTATTCTTTAGCACGATATGAGAGACGAACCCTTGATTTATTCTCTGGCGTATCTTCCTCTGAAGCGGGGCTTTTGGCGGACCGCGGTTTTCGGGGCTTTTCTTTCTTGGATGAATATGAATTGTTGTGGCTGTCTGGTTGAGCAAGCGAAAAATCCGGACTTGTTATCGAAGACGGGGATTCCATTTGATCTGATGGAGGGATGAAGTGCTCGAATAATAGTTCGTCATGGTGCAGTGGAGATGAGGGAGGTATGCCCTTGAAACTCTATCAGTATACCTAATATTGACTCAAGGTAAATGATGCTCACAGATATAACAGCGTGGTGAAACTCTTTCATGTTCTGATCATTGTAAAACCAGGGCTTGTTGTCAAACATGTCGCTGTTGCCTGGCATCAGGAGGACGTCGGATTTCATAGTGCGGTAGTTCATTGAACAGGTATTTGTTTTCAGTGTTCTGGAATACAAGTAAGTTCAACACGATAAAAGACAAAACGAGGAATGGGATAAGTTTATCTATGGTAAGTAGTATACTTGAGTAGGTAATAGTTGTCTCGGGCGAGATCAGCTTAATATAAACGATAATCACAGCTCTGGAACGCCAATATCCTGCCAAACAAGCTGATTGGATAATTTGACCGCACTCAAATCTGTGAAGATTGGTGGTATAAAAATGGACATTATTGCTGGCGTTTACAAATAACTACATGCAGCATCCGGCCTACTTTCGGCTGGACTAGGGCATCCATGGTGATGGTATTGAACCCTTGTACGCCAGTCACTGCCCATTTTGCTATGGAACCATCTAAGCCACTTCTTCATTCTCACCAACACTACGTAGTAGGTAAATGTATCTGGCCCGACCTGGAGTCTCCCCACTGGAGACATGCACGGACTAACTAACTAACCCACTCCCTCGCATCGAATACGCCCGTACCCATATACGCCATGCTACGTCCGTCGTACTGCCATGTCTTACAGGCAACCATCTAATCTGATCCCTGTCGGACACTATAGCCCGGTCACTACTCGGCCTTGCAGGAACACACACACCCTACCTACCTAGGTAAACGAACGTTGTAAATGCTGGCCACTTTCTCCAGACCGCTTCGGGCACCCTGGCTCGAAGCGTGGGATAGGGCGGATGTCAGCCGCACCCCAGCTGTTTATATGTAGCACAGATCTTCTCGATACGGTGTGATTTTTTGGTGTATGTTTTCTTGTTTTTTCTTCTTTTCTTTTTGGAGATCTGAACACTTTCGGGTGAACATGTGGAGGTAAGTGGTTAAATCCATTGCGAGGAATCATTACTGAGATATTTGGATGAAGAATCCGCTAACTCCGCGTATTTCCATGCAAAATATACCTCTTCAATATAAAATTTATCGTAAATATAGGAATGAAGGGTATAATATAGATGTAATATTGAGTGAATCACTTTTGTTAATGGAGTAAATTGTCCTAGCTCTTTATCTCCGAGCCCAAGGTACATAACCCTAACACAAACCATTCTCTGGTGTCAACTGGTAATTGGAACTATTTCTCCTGACTACTCTCCTTGTACTTCCTCGCCACAAGAAGGCCAATATTCGCAAAAGAAACATCCCCCAAAATCTCAAACACAGCAACGTCAATACCCATCGTAGTTGCAAACCAGTTCCGCAGATCAACAGCTGTCAAAGAGTCCACTCCGTACGTATGCATTGGCCGATTGACGTCTAGCTTCTCTTCCGCGACTGAAATCGTCCTGGACAGTCGCTTCACCAATGCTACAGTGATAATGTCGGCGGCTGCTTCGATGGACGAGGCGTCGTCGAGTTGTGCGGAAAGACTCTCTCTCCTATCCGGCGTAGGGGCAGAATTGTCCATCTTCTCAGCAGCTTTGACATGATACATATGACGCCAAAGCGGTTGCCGCATCGCATTAGGCAGCTCGAAGCCCTTGGCCATAATTTTCGCCGGTGTCTCGATACCACTAATTGGCTGACTCTCCCTTACATTGGATAGTTCCGTAGTTGGATCGCACGCGTAGTCCAACAAGGCCAAGAATTCATATTCAGGCATTGGGATGTATTTACCCTCCAACATGAACCGATGGAACAGAGCTTGATCTTCCGCAAGCCTGCCATCATCCTCGGCAACGCCGTAGTCCAGCGATATAGCTTTCTCGCCCTGCGAGATTCGGTATTGTGCGAGTCCGTCTAGGTAGTGGTTTGATGCTCCATAGGCGACAAGGGTGACGGAACCGATGACACCGCCAATCGAGGCGAACATGACGAAAAAGTCGAGACCTTCGGGCAGGATTTCGTGAAGATTCCATGCTCCGTCGGCTTTGGCGCCCATGTTCTCTCGCCACATTGAATATGGCATGTTTTCGAAAAGTGCATCCTGTGTATTTTGTTAATGCTGATCTTAACGGACGATAGAGGAATTCTTACATTGCCTGATTTGGAGAGGTGAATGCATCCTTTGATCGGCGGCATTGTCGTCTTGTATTCCGCAATCGTTCTTTCCACATCTTCTCGATTGGAGACGTCGCAAAAGGGAGTCTCAACGGTGACTCCCATCTTCCGCAAAGATGAGATACATTCCATAGCTTCTGTTGTTCGTCCGCCAGAACGGGAAAGCAAGAGAAGATGCTTGGCCCCTTTCTCGCCCATCCAGCGAGCGACGCTTCTTCCGAGACCTCCTAAGCCAGATATGACATAGGTTGCATCTGGAGGGAATTGGTATGTTTGCTTGCGTGGTTCGACGCACTGATATCGACATTAGCTGGTGTGAAGGTAATTCCATCGTGTTATACGTACCGTTATTTTATCTTCCCTGTCAACGGTCAATACAACTTTTCCGCTCTCTTTTTGTGCTCCCAGTTCCTCGAATGCCTTCTCTGCTTGGGACAACTGATATGTTTTTACATCCGCAAAAGGCTTCAGGGCTCCCGCTGCAGCCAGGGAAATAACCTTCTCCATGGCCGGTGTCAACATCCGTGGCCGCTCTTGAGCTATAAGTCCGCTGCTGACCGTGATGGTCGTAGTGTTCGAGTTCGCCTGTTGGTTTCGGACGTTGATGGTAGAATCTCTATGATCCACAATGTCCACAAAAGTGCCAAAAGGGGACAGACACTCGAAACATTGACTATTGTCTTCATCAACCGAGTTGAGGATCACATCGACACCTCGTCCACCGAGACGTTTTTTCAAGGACTTGCTGAATCGCGGTCCGCAAATGATGTGACTCTCGGGTATCTGGTCTGTGTGTGACACAATCTCCTTTTTCATCTCGTCATCCGCAACGATATAGAGATCAACTTCCGCTGCGATAGCCATCTGTACAGCAGCTTCCATAAGCATCTTAGAGCAGCGGAGTAGCATCGTTTCACCTTTCCGGATGCGTATAGCTTGATGCATGACATAGGCCACCGTAAGTGACCCAGACGGCAATGAGCATACCTGCTCAAAGGACATATCCGTGGGTAATTTCGTAACCAATGCGGCCGGTGCACGAGCGACAGTTTTGCACATCCCACTACCATGCATCCATACCCTGTCTCCCGCCTCAAAGCCGGACTTTGGCGTATCCTTCAGCACAATTCCGCAACATCCAGCCCCAATCTTGGACTCTTTGGAGCGGCCGGTCACAACGGAATAGTCAGCAAACCCTAACTCAATTGCTTTGACTTCGATTTCTACTTCGTCGGCCTCTGGTAGGAAGATAAAATCCTTGTCCTTTTTGAAGTGGAGTGTGTCAAGTTGACCTGGAACTTTGATATTCAGCAATACTGGGGTCACGGTCGCAACTGGTTCAACAGTTTTGTGTTGTGCTAATCGGTGCAAGAAGTCCGTTTTCAAGGTATTGGCCTCGACAATCCGGTTGGTATGAAGCATGCCATTCTTCTCAATAAATTCTCGCTCGTAATCTTCCATCGGACTTTGTATAGTTTTGTCCATGACCTTGAAAATAGTTTCAATTTGTCCGGAAGTCAACCCTCCCTCGTCCTTGAGGGCAAGCGTGACTAGTTTCAGGTTATTCACTTCAAGCCGTAGGGACCTTGCAAAGCCATCAATGACTATATAGCCAGGATCATTGAGAGATTCGCCTCCCCCTTTGGTCAGCCAAAGGATATGACTTGAAGTCAACAAGAATCCTTTCAACGTATCGTAGGTCTTCTCGTCCATGGTTGTGAGCAATGGGCGCTCGAGCTCTGGGAGAAATATGCATGCGTAGTCTTTCAGGTCCGGTGTTGCTGTTGCTTCTTCGATAGTCATGATATCACATCGGCAGTTCTGGGATTTTCCATGTTGTTGAAGCTCCTCGGCGGTACGTCGTTGGAGTATGGAGTCCTTCTCCACAACAAGTTTGTACCTCATCTCTGACGATAATTCAACTGAATCCCTAGGCCGCCGCTCTTCAACTGCTTTCGAGATGATGAAGCTCATTTCGTGACAGAGGTCACTCTCATAATCCCGAAGAACCAGTTCGGTTCCAGTAAAACCGGTCTTGATCATGAGAGTGTTCCATGTCTCCTCGTCCACCAGCGGTGAGAGTTGACGATTTTCTTCAGTACCTAAAACAAGAGTTAGCAAGATATTGTGGGTAAGAACTCAGATGTACTCACCTAACCACCATCCAGGGAGGATTCCGAACACAAATCCCGTCGTCGGATTTGTTGGAGTTGTTGGCTCTTGGAGCAGGAAGACGCCACCGGGTTTCAGTAGTTTTCGCACGTTGATTAAAGATTCCTCGAGCGTTCGAGTAGCGTGTATAACCTGAGGGTAGCAATTAGCGTTGTGGTTTCAGCCTCATAGTTATAAGAACATACAGATATCGCAATAACAAGATCGTACGACCCAGCTTCAAACCCTTGCTCCGAAGGATCCTTCTCAATATTCAAAATACCGTAGTTCATCTTGTCCGAATACTGCTCAAACTTCTCCCTCGCACGGTCGAGAAATAATGGTCCGATATCCGTGAAGTCGTAGCTATTACACCGGACGATCCCCATTTCTCCATCTGAATGGCGTTGTAGAGTATCTAGAATTTGTCCAGTGAATGTGCCCGTTCCGCCGCCAACCTCAATGATCTTCATTGATGGGTTCTTGTGCGCAAGAAGATCGATATATTTCAACAGCCTAGTAATGTAGATCTCCGTCTGAGCTTTCTCAAGATAATACTTATTCAGAAGTCCGGTCTCAAACAACAGCTGTGTTGGCATGGTCCTCTGACTGAGAACACTAAAAAGCTCTTTTCCAACTTCCTTGTACAAGAGCTCTTCAGCCGGTCGCTCTCCGTATCTAGCTTCTGGATATGTGTTGTCATACTTGACACTTTGCTCGAGTTGGAAATCCATCCATGCTATATAGGCCTTTATGTGCTGAGGTTGATCCTGAGGGTTGAAATTTCGAACCTGTTCCTGGGCTTCGCGAAGGTATTGGAAGACATGTGTTTGCAGTTGTGAGTGATGAGCGGCGGGTTCGGGCGGTGCAGGACATTCTTTCATTAGATAGTCCAGTATCTGTTGGTTGCTAGCCATACTAATATCGATCTTGGTATCGATGTAGGTGATGACTTGCTCTTCGGGGCTCCGGATTGGTCCTGAATCTGTCGCTGTCGCAACGGCAGTTGTCTCCAGACCAGTAACCCTGATAAGTTCACGTTGATTATTACCATCCCGTCCAAAGATTGAAACTTTACAGAACCGATGTGATTCAGATGTCACCTTTGTCAGGACGTTCACAGGGTCTTTTGTAAGATGCCCCAATCCCTCAGCTGCAACCCACAAGGACTCGATCTTGGTCGGAATAAGCGTTCCTACTCTTTTCTTGCAGCCATTACTGGTAGCAGCAAATTGGAGATGCATAATAGCGTCCAGTGTTGTTGGATGTACAACATAAGGCTGAACACTGTCTTGATACAGGGATACCTTGGCGAGAGCTTCACTACTGTTGGGACTGTATTGAATGTCCTGTATCCTCTGGAAGGATGGTCCATAGCCATAGCCGCAATCGAGAAGGAAGTCGTAGAATGGCTTTGAGAGAATAATCCTCGCATTTTTCAGCCACAAATTTTCCGTGTATACATCGCTTTCCTCGAGACTGGAAGCGTCTTTGACCTGGACGGTGATCACACCTCTGCAATTCTCGGACCACTGGCCAGCAGAGTACGAAGATATCACGAACTCAAAGCTGGAATCTTTTGAACCTGCAGCTTGCTTTTGCGGATAAAGTGCTATTTGGGTTTCGAGCTCTCCTGCCGAAACATCCAGGGCGGCGGAGAAAGTGATGTTATTCAGTTGATATCCTTGGATCTCTTGATGAGCATTGACTGTTCGTGCTGCTTCCATAGCCATGGCTAACATTCCAGCGCCGGGGTATAGAATCACGCCATTGATCTTATGCTTAATTAGCACGACTCATCATATTCTCGGATTCGCAATACGTACCTTGTGGTCTTCTATCCACGGCATATCCTCAGTTCTCAAGAAATGTCGCCAACGAGGAGTCATCGGATTCCAATCTATCGACTGCCTTCCTAGCAATTCCATGTATTTGTGACTGTTATGTTTCAGGTCGCTCGTAATTCGGCTTTCGTGCCAGTATCTCTGGGTGTGGTTGAATTGATATTCAGGCAAACCAGTCAGGGCCATCGATCCAGTTTTAGAAGATCCCGAGTTAAGCCCATTGATCGCTGGCAGATTGACCGTATAACCCACGCAGTGCAATCTGCCAACCGCTTGTAATACTGTGTCTACCGCAGAAGTGTTTCGATTGAGAAGCGAGTCATATGTTATATCGGCGCCGCGACGGTGAGATTTTAGTATTTCCCGTATTGGGCCCTTCAAAGCACCATGGGGTCCGATCTCGAGAAGGTAGTCAACGGCCACCACGGTTCGATGGCTCCGATCCAGCTTCTTTGTCACAGATTTCGGTGACTTCTTGCACATATTGTAAACCGCTTGGGAGAATTGAACGGAAGAAACCATGTTCCCAACCCAGTAGCTTCCATCGGATATGTCGTTGACTGTACATTTCACACCAGTCACTGAGGATACCATGCCAACAAAGCGCGGACGCTCGTCCTGAGTTAGCGATGCCAATCGCTCCAAGTACTCATTTGCAATTTCCGTCATCTGAGGAGAATGATATGCCACATTGACTCGGAGCTTTCTGTTAAAGACATTGGCTTCGGTGAGAAGAGATGCCAATTCATCAATCTGGCTTTTAATACCAGACACTGTAATGTTTTCTGGGCTGTTATAACAAGCTACAACAGGACCCCATTGTCCTTCTTTGCGCACCTTCGCAAAGTAAAGCTCAATGTTTTCGGCAGGGAGAGCCACCGCCAACATTGCTCCCGTGTAAGGACACTTTTCTGGTAGAGATGTGGCCAAAAGACCGCGATAATACGCGACCTTCAATGCCGATTCTTTGGAAAGAGCACCGGCGGCATAACTATGTCGCCGGTTAGTGTAAAGGCCATGCTCCAGGGTAAAGGGCACTCACGCAGCAGCAATCTCACCAGACGAATGTCCGCACACTGCAGATGGTGTAATGCCAAAATGCTCCAAGAGATCTACTAGAGCTATCTGTAGTACCGTGCATAGAGTTTGACTAAGCATGGGGGTATCGATATCAGGGTTTGAAGATGAGTTCTGCGTAAAGTAATCTAGCAATTATCAGAAAAAGGTACTTGTAAATGGACGCTGGAGGCTTACCAAAGACAGACCATGTACACCCTATGCTTCGAAGATATGTATCCGACTCGTGAATACTCTTCTGAAAAATAGAGTAAATCATGAGCTCTTGGCCCATTCCATACCACTGTGCTCCTTGTCCGGTGAATATGAAACCTAGACGCGGCGGTGTCTCGCTCTTCTGTCTCGGTGCTGAGGAGTTTTGCTCAACTGCCTGAAGATCTGTGCTAGATGACGCTGTGAAAAAAGATCGCCAAGGGAGATGTGTTCGGCGAGAGCCCAATGTGTATGCAAGATCATCCATGAGAGCTTGAGAGTATGTCTGTTCCGCAACGCCGTCTTTGAAGTAATCGGCATAGCTAGCAGTCAGCTTGTCTAAGCTGTACTCGCTACCGGCTGAAAGAACGAGGAGTTTTGGTGGCTTGGATAAGCTTTCTGTTAGTGTTGATTGATCTTTTGAGATGTCTGCATTAGAAATGCCGGCTGGTATTAAATCCTTGGGTACTGGTGGTGCAGAAACAGTGCAATGATTCCCCCTTAGTCCATGGCTTTTCAAGAAGTTGTAAGCGTCATCAACTACTATGTGACTGTTTGATCCTCCAAACCCGAAGGAGTTAATAGAGGCTCTTCGTAGACCATCTGTAGGCCATGGCAGGGGGTTAGTAGGGAACTAAGGACGTAAGCGACGTGTATAGATGAAAATGAAGTTCCAGGAATTCTACTTACAGACAAGTAATAATGATCTGGATCCATTTTAGGATTTACGTTTCGAAAGTCGACGTTGGGTGGAATTATGCCTTTCTCGAGGCATAGGACAGCTTTTATAAGCCCTGCAATACCGGCAGCTCCCTCAAGGTGGCCGATATTACTTTTCAAAGCACCACTATTCTAGAGTTAGTTTTCAATCCGCCTAAAATAATGCATGAAGAGGATAAGTATGGACCGTTCACTTACATTATAAGTGGGTCTGATGGTGTACGGAATTCTCTGAAAGAACTACCAATGGCTATGGATTCACTTGGATCCCCTACAGCTGTTCCTGTTCCATGGGCCTCGCAAAACCTGGTTAATGCCATACTCAGTCCTGCTTTTCGATATGTTTCGCGGATCAGACGTTCTTGAGAATCGCTACTGGGCTGGGTAATTCCAGGAGTTCGGCCATCTTGGTTACTGCCCGTTGAACGAATAACAGCACGGATGGTATCTCCATCGCTTATGGCGTCTTCCAATCGTTTCAGAATCACCACCCCGAAACCTTCTCCTCGAGCATAGCCGTTGGCTCTAGAGTCGAATGAGAAAGAACGACTGGAATGAGATAACATGTTCATGTTTGTGAGTAGCTGGAAGTACTCAGGGGCAAACGTCAGATTGCATCCTCCTACTACGCTCTGTTGTGTCATGTTAGCATAAGTCCTCCGCTTGACAGACGTACATGTGTTAACTAACCATACTACATGACTTATCACGCAGTTGGGAGCATGCCCAATCGAGCGCCATACCACTGCTGGAACATGCTGAATCTAGATTGACACTCGATCCTTTGAGGTCGAAGAACCAGCTGAGCCGGTTAGCCAGTAAAGACCCTGCTACGCCGGTAGCAGCATAAGTTGGCAAATATTGGGGATCTCTCATGAGTTGCAACAAATAATCGGTGGTAAAGCAGCCTGAGAACACTGAGGTGTTGGTGCCTGTAACTTTTTCCATGGGCAGTCCAGCTATGAAAGTCTTGAGTAATCATTCTTTAGTCTGGTAGGTAGCTAGGGCTTGGAAACCTACCATTTTCAAAGGCCCTATACGCAGTTTCTAATATCATTCGTTGCATCGGGTCCATTGCAGAAGCCTCTATCGGGCTGATATTAAAGAATGGAGCATCAAATAACCCGATATCTTCCTCAATAAAGTGACCGCCTTCTAAAGGCAGCTAATCATTGAAGTTAGTCTTTAAGATTATGCTACAGATATGGCATCGAATTGAGATAGCATACCTCGTCCCGCCTTTTCGTGCCTGGTGCATGGAATGAGTCAATATTGAAACGATTCTGGGGCACATTTGTCATGGCAGAACGCCCTTCCATGAGCATCTTCCAAAATGATTCAGGTGATGTTGCATCTTGAGGGAACTTTAGGGAGAACCCAATAACAGCAATTGGTTCTATCAGGTCATGGTCAACGAACACAGCGTCTAAGGAGTTAAGATCCTCCTGAGCCTGGTCGTCTCTGATTGCACTTGGGGCCATTGTAACTATAACAATCTTCGGTAACAATATAAAGACTTCAACATGCAAGAAGTTATTGGGCAACCCAGAGACTTGTGTCTATATATTAAAACAGCAGGGAAACGTTGATAGCTATTCGTCACGCCCAGCAAGCTACAAGGTAACATCTAGGCATCTCCGGTTCGACCTTTCTCTTCAGAACCGTTAACGGACTTCAAGCCGAGTCCAACAATGACGTAGACAACTGCAATATATCTCAAACAACAGTACGGATTAGACGTAGAACGAGTGGGATAGACAAACTCCGCGTTCAAAGAACATCCATATGAAGACGAATAACCCATGACCTGTTCGCCTCAGTAGCTTCCAGTGTTTCATGTTCTAGCGGTGAAGGGATCATCGACTGCAAAGATAAGAATTTAGTTGGCCTAGAACAACCAGATTAGCAATGTAAGGTGCTGAGTGATGCCCCGAAAGGTCCAAGGGAAAGAGGCAATATCTTGCGCGGCAAAACTTGTGTTGGGTCATTGACCACCACTCAGGGCGGAGGATTTACCCGGCAGATGATAGAGTCAATCTTCGAGATTGGCTTATTGTTTAAATGAAATGAGGGTCTTCTTCTCCATAATGCGGTCTGGTCCCGTACGGAGTACTCCGTGAAAGCAGCCATGATCTCACATTAAACCCTTTCCCCCTGTTCGGTATAGTTGTATAGCCGTGTCCCTTCCCAAGTTGCTATGGTTCTCCTTTGCCACAAGTGGGGATCGTTCCTTATTTTCGCTTGCACTGTAGTGGATGCTAATCCATTATCCTGGTGACAAGTACCAACGAAATTGGCGTGAGGAAGGAAAGGACATGAAATATGAATCTGCTAAGAGCTCTCCAGGCCTCTATATATAGTTTTCTATACACAACATAATACAGACATGGACATATATGCTTGTGCAATGTTCAACAGCATAGACTGGAGATCCTTTGTGTTTGAGAAACTTTCCAATCAGTGTGTCGTTGCCTCCAAGATGGACTCCTGAATGTGGAACCATCTTCACAAAAAGCCCTAACGCGGAGGCGGGACAGGCCGTCACTATAATACTAAAAAATAATACTTACTCATCCTTCTGGTGGAGATTGTCAAACGGCTCATAGTTATAAACTAATATAGTCATAATGCAGATCAATGCCCTTGTCTGTATAGGCAAGTTTTCTGCTATAGTGACTATACCCATGTTCATGTGGAGCAGACTTTCTACTATATAGATTGGGAACCTTGTTAGAGTACTCTACGTAATAGGTCATTCCGCGGGGACAAAGCCAAAAAAAAATGCTTTCCAAGGAGCTAGACATGTGAATATGCATTTGAAACAAGACATTGACAGTTAATGTCTAGTATGTAGAAACCTGCCTAGGTAGTACCGGTACACGAGCGGTGTGCAAATAGCCAACAATTTTCACCATTATACTGGCCAATATATGATAGCAATAATAACTTAGTTGGCACTTGTATCAGGCAGTCAATCGAATATTTTCCCCATTCTAATATACCAAGGTGCAGAGCTGCAAATCTACGAGAAGAGGAAGAAGGAGAGAGAGCAGACCACAAGAATGAGATTACTCTGTCTTCACGGAGGCGGTACAAACAACCGAGTAAGCTTACACGAGCCATTTCTTCTCTCTGTAGTCAGTGTTCCCAATTCTTTAACTAAAGGCGAATCTAGATCTTCGATTTGCAGACCGCAGCCCTGCGTTACGAACTCGGCTCGAAATACAACTTTGAATTCGCGGAAGGCTCAATTGTAGCTCCAAGAGCAAAAGGGGTTGATTCATTAGCTGCCGCTGATGATGACTTTTTCGCTTACTTTCATCCCCTTCAATCCGAGACGCTTGAGGTTGCGCTTCAAAACCTTCATGGTTACTTAGTGGAAGAGGGACCATTCGATGGCGTGGTTGCCTTTTCTCAGGGTTCCGCACTGGCAGCTTCATACATGATACAAAATCAAACTGGAAATTCCATGCCGATATGGAAGTTTGCAGTACTTTTCTCCGGGGAGCCGGGCGAGTTCGTGGAAGAGAGAAAAAAGGAAGAGAGTACGGACGGCATTATTACTATTCCTACTCTACACGTATGGGGTGCCACCGACACAACAAATCCGACTCAAAACGCTCTTCTATATAGGCAGTGCTGCAGCACAAAAAGATCGAAATTTGTGCATCAAGGCGCGCATGAGATTCCCAGCTCTAGCAAAGATGTTGCAGAGATCGCACGGCTGATCCGACGTATTTGCTAGAGATATGACTCTACAATTCGTCAAATTAGCATCAAGTTTATAGCCCGTAAATTGTATATAAATGAACTAAACGCTTCTTTTATACTCATTATTATGCTCCTTTCGTATCTGGGACCGCCTCCTGTGGCACACCCACGGCCCCAGCATTTAGAATCAAACAAACATAAGAATATACAGCCACCAATTGTATCAGCACTAAAACCCTATCCCTTCCCATCAATCTGCTTGCAGCCTTATGCACGTTGTCCGGCAGCGGGCCTTTTCCGCTCGCGAGTTTGCTGGAAATCTCAAACACTGTTTTTTCTGTCTCGTTCAATCCTTCTGGCATCTTGCCCTCAGCTGCGGCTTTGATTTGTGCCTCGGTCATACCGATCTTCCGCGCCACAAGTGAGTGCGCATACAGCTCGTACACGCTGCCTGTGTGGGCGCCCACGGCCAAGATGGCGAGTTCGCGTTCTGAGGCAGAAAGGAGCGGATGCGAGGTCATTTTCATGATGTAGTCGAAAACACCGATGCCGTTAAGGGGCTCGGGGGAGTGCCTGGCAATCAATATTTTAGGTTAGCTCTATTTACTTATATGGTTGAGGAAGGGATCAATTGTATACACTTACAGTAGTAATGGGAAAGGGCCGACAAGAGAGTCATTGCTATCCTTCAATATAAAGGGCAAAGCTTTGCTGTCCCCAAAAATTTTGAAGCATACTGAGTCTATGTGGTTGTGTAATTCTAGTTGATCCCCAGTGAGCGATGCTGGGGGGAGAGGAGGATATCGTGACATGCTGGGCGCTTGGTTTTTGGAGATTGAGAGTTGCAAACTTCCAAACTTGATGCAATTGGAATATGACAAGAGAATCCAGCGCATACGGTAAGAAGCACAACAATCTTCCCGGCTCAGCATTCTTTCCCCGAGATCAGGAAAATTGCTGTTAGACCATGACAGGATGCTCTTAGTACGTCGTGGCGGTGACCTAGCAGCTTGATCGACATGAGAACTATAGCCACGACTCCACACAGTCCACACATAGATATTAACTCAATGGCTTAGTTGCAAGATAGTTTTAGGCTGATATTTGTGTATGAAAATGGCTCAGAATTTCCAAGGTTGGAAAGTGGAATATAGAAGGATTCAATATTCACACAAGTACTCCGCATACGAAGCTCCCAACATACATAAAATACCGAGTTACATAGCCAAACTTAAACAAGGCTAGTAGGTATACGTATACACTTTATCCATGTTTATAACGCAAGTAATTATTCTTCATTTTTCAGTCATGCTAGTGGGTCTTCTCGCAGCATTTCCATTATGCAGAGGTCCGCTGTACTCATTGAAGACGGCCAGGGATCTTTTCAAATAGTTATGGCTTGAAGGTCGAGTAAACACATCCAGTCCCACTCATTCCCTTTAAGAATCTGCGGATATCTACAGACCTAATACTAAGTACGTATGTGCAAATAACAAAGTTTTCCAAACATTATGCCGTAATTTCGAACTAACAGTCTCCTATTCCCGCTGCTAAGGAGAGACCTAAGAGCTGGCCCGATTGCTTCAGGTAGATTTGGTCACTCGTTTTGATGCCCATGTCAAGGTACATTGTCATTTGATCTTTCTCAAGTATGATGGTTTCATTTTTCTCTCCCTTTGAGACGAGAGGGTGGCTATCAAAAAATATGCATTATCCAATATCAAATCACTGGTGCAATCAATCCTCCAGGGCTATAATTGACACATTTATTTGCTCGACACGAGGATGTATAAGACAGGACTATAGCATGGAAAATTAATTCAGATGGGAGCCTTTGCATTCCCCAATGCAAGGAAGTAGGACTCAGGAGTGCCCCGAATGTCCCGACTGCGAGTGTACGGAACGCCCCGTTCCATAATCCGGCAACTCCATATATTGAGAGGATGTGGACTTATCCACCAGGGAGAAAGTACCTTCGGTGTCGTCACCGGTGCTTTTATCTGTCTTTCGAGTGTTCGTTCTTTGAGACCGCTGATTAGAAGCCCATTGAGCCGAGAAAGCTTTAGGCGTCATGTGTTTGAAGATTGATCGAAGGAAAGGGAGGTTTGCGTTGATCAGTGCAATGGATTCTTCGAGGCATGTCCATTCCAGTCCACCAGGGAGAGACCATGTGATATCTTCGAAGTCGACAGCTAGCAGCTCTTTGATACGGATGATAGATATGATTGCAACACTATGAAGGAGTGAATGAGTATATGTCCCTATAAATGCGGTAAAGAAGGTTTACTCACAAGATTCCCAAGCTGAAGATGAGCGCGAGACCGATCTTTTGCGCTGTAGGTAATTTCAATTTCCAGATCGTGGGGAGCGGAAGAACCAAAATTGCAATATCAAGGAGCATATTTCCAATTCCGTTGATGATATACATGTCGTTTCGATTCCCGCACGATCCAGGTTGGCTTGTGTCCCAAGAGTAAGAAAACGGGCGACAGATGAGAAATATCACGATGATTGATGCGACGCCCCAAATGACAGTGGCCCAGATGATTACCTTTCCGTATCGTTTGACCATTTCGTCCCTGCCGAATAGACTGTTCACAAGCACACGTCAGGAAATTATGTATTTTATGCCGTGAATGAGAACAAATGTGGGAGTCATACCGGAAATAGAAAGCAATGATGCCACACTTCAGGCATGTCATGGAGAGGTTGTAGAGAAGCTCGAAGGGCACAAGCAGCTATTGAACACTATGTCAGTTTCTTCTCCTTTTTTTCTAAGTAGACATGCACAATCCGCGAACCTTGAGGGTCAAAAGAATGTCCGGATAGCCAACGTCTGCTTCGTGTCGACCCGTTCCACCCAGCGTGACACAACACCAGTAAAGAATCAACTCTGCATACGAAGAGAGCTATTCTTTTGTTTAGCCTGAGACCCAACGGTGAAGTGTTAATAATAAACCTTACCAAAGCACCCAGTATCAAGAAATCATCCCAGCCGAAGGCGGCTTTTTGTACCAGCCGATTTGCGTATCTCAGCAAAGTCATAATGGTAGCAAGAACAGCAAGGACCGTAGATGCTACGACTGGCTGTCGTGCATTTGCAACGGACAGGTCATATGGGCGTAGGGATGTCAAAATCATTGTGAATTTCCGAGTACCGGACTCGGCAAAAGAGTGATAAAATCAAAGTAGCAATCCAGTTCTGATGTAGAAAATGACTGCAAAGAAGCTTGAGGTCAATTGATGTTCTGCATAATTCAGAAAAGCAGATGTCTGAAGAGGTCGGAGGCATATAAGGGGTCTGGGGCATCTCCTATTCTTTGGAGGACGTGTCAATCTGGTTTGTCGCCATTGTCTTCCATATGGCGCTGAACGATACGGCCATGAAAAAGACGAAGTCTGCGATTTGCAATTGTATTTCCTACTATAGAATGACATGTTGATCGCTCATCCAAAAGCGAGGGCTAGACCCACTGACAGGTCTGACAGTTGGTCCTAAAATCCCACGGCACGGCTCGTCCGGGGGACGGGATGGGCACCCCGGGTGAACCCTAAAATTTCTCTGGCTGCGCCCATACATAGCACCAATCAGTAACCAGTGGCTAGTGACTCTAGAGGCACGGAGTACGTAGGCCTGACTAGTAGGCATTGACGCTAAGTTAAAGACTAAAATTCAGTCAGAGCCCTCAGGGGCAACGTTACAATGGTCTAACGTGGACTAAGTCCTGTTAGAGAACCTGCTAAGTAGTTGGTGCGACGGTCTAACTCGCGTTAGGGCTTCTTGAAGGCTAACCCTATAACCCGCGGAGACAACGTTGACACCCGACTGGAAAGATCCTTATACGCAAAGTATTTTCTTTTCTGGCTTTATTAAAGGGTGTTTATTCCTGTATAGGGTCACGTATCCAAGGATTTGTTATGAGCTTCCAGCCTATTATCCAGCTAATTATACGCGAAACTGTTGTACAATATTGTCTTTCTTTGTGCTAAACGCTCATTCGCTTCCAGTGGAATAAAGATCCTACACTATTCTAGCCTCTGAAAAGTCTACTTCGTAGTCAGGACTTTTAGTGTAGACACCTGTCTTTAGGCTGCGCTAGCTGGGAAACTAACAGGACTGATGATTGAAATTGGGATATGCGTTTGATCTGCGGAATAATACTTGTCATATGTTGACTCAAAATATTAGGACTGCTGTTATAGTCTCTTACGTGGTGTTCCCAGTACCTAATATCTAGGCAGAGTAGGCAACGCCCACTCAATCATTGACTTACACAGTATGGTTTTCTCTAGAGGCAGTAGTTCCAAGTGAGAATTGTCAAAAACAATGGAGCTGAGAGTATCTTAATCCGCATAACTTTGATATCAGGTAATTTCCTCTACTTTTTTGCTTAAGAGCTCCGCGTAGTACTTGAAATCAGACTGTCATGTTTACAATTGTAAGTCAGCGAGATGTTTGTCACTGGCTCACTCCACTTCCTGCTGAGAGGCTGACCCTTCCATACCGTCCATGCGTTCCAAAGCTATCCATAGTTGCTCTAACAAAATTGGCTAGGCGTTGACAGACAGGGGTTAGCTGCTTATAATCGCCTGTACTTTTCCGCTCCCACCGTTTTAGGGGCAACATATCGAACACTCCTTTACGATGATCTTACTCTATATAAGATGACGTTCAGCGCCGCTTAGTATGTCCTGTGTTTCTTCATCGTGAGGGCCTATTTCACTCTTTCCATTTTTGCCATAGACCACTTGTCGCTCTTTTTACGATGCCTTCTTTTTTCAAGTCTGCCTTCCTATTGGGAAGCATTGCAGCGACACTCGTTAATGCGCACCCAACCATCAAACGTTCGGGACCAACATGCTCTGAAATCACTATTCCGGTTACAATCTCTGCAGAGAATTATCAAGCCCCAGATACATTGGTATCTGCGCTGACCAATCTCGGCACCGGCGTGGTCCTTGAAGAATTACAAAATGTCCTGAACAGTGTTGGAGACCTTGTCCAGGATACCTTGTCCGTTGGCGGCACATACAGCATTTCTGGCCGTTTCTGTGAGCCCGAAGTCCAGGTAGCGGGAAGAGAGGACACGATCCAGCTGTTGGTTCACGGTATCACTGTGGACAAGAACTACTGGTCCGGCGGTGGCTACCCTACTGGATTTGACGGTGATGCCTACTCCTGGATTGCCTATGCCTCCAAACTGGGCTACCCAACGCTGTCCATTGATCGCCTAGGCTATGCCAACTCTTCGCACCCCGACCCAATCCTCGAAGTCCAGGTTCCAGCTCAAGTTGAGGTTCACCACAACATCATTACGCAGCTTCGCAACGGTGACATTGGTGGCCGTAAATTCAGCAAGATTGCCTTCGTCGGCCATTCTTTCGGCTCAGTTCTCGGAAACAGCCACTCAACGACATACCCCGAAGATATTGATGCTCTGATTCTTAGCGGTTACACCAAATTCATCAAACCTACATTGCCCGGTATTGCTGTTACTCCTCTTGTTCTCCCAGCTTCATTGGTTTCAGACCGTTTCAGCGATCTCGCACTTGGCTACTTTGCCATGAGCAACGAAGATGGACGTATCTCTTTGTTGTTCACCAACGACCAGAGCGAGTGGCCGGAGGAGATGATTGCTCTCGACAAGGAAACTTACCAGACTGTCACTGTAGGCGAGTTTATCAGTGCCATCTTCTCTACAAACGTCGCCAACGACTACACCGGACCTGTTCAGGTAATCACTGGCCACAAGGATCAGGTCTTCTGTGGAATCTCTCTACCTGAGATCACCGGAGAGACGAATTGCGGCGAGGGCGACTTGAACATGATTGCTCAGACTGCAACCCTTTACCCGAAAGCCAACTACTCTTTCGTCGAGATCCCAGATACCGGCCACGTCCTAAACCTCCACTACACTGCCAACCAGACTTTCAAGGCCGCGCATGATTGGCTTGCAGAAATTGGTCTTTAATGTTTGAGTTGAAGCAATGAACCAGGGTCAACAGTGTATATCCTTCACAACTTGCAATATAGGGGATGTAAGAGAATAGCTTGTTTTCTCCATTTTACTGTTTTACTTTTATCTTCATGCCATTTTGGTGTACTCTGTCTGCCACCATTTTCTAGGTTGCAGTTCATACTTCAATCTCACTTCAAAAGACCAATTTGGTACAACATTTTTAATATAATTGATTTCTCACATCTTAAATCGTAATACAGATTGTACTCAGTGACCTTTGAAGTGTTTCAAAATCCGTAATCGTAATTCTCGATTTGCTATCCTACTGCTGTCGGACTAGGTATCATACGTATCAACGTGTTAGACTCTTAACAGCCTCATATTACACGATAGAACCTAGGGCCTATACCCGTAGGTGGAAATAACTACGGATACTAGTTGAATTTAGTTCAGGGTTGCAAATAATGAACCGGTTCCCAACAACTTCAACATGCCAAATCCTGAGTTCTGATTCATCCCTTTTTTTGGGACTTCCTCTCATCCACATACCTAGTTAAGAACTTAAGAGGACACCGTTGAATAACAACTGACTCGTTAGGGTAGTTTTCGCCCCATCTGATACTGGCGGGAATGATATCCTGGTTCCGGAATCCGCGGGTCGACATGTCAAGCCTCCTATTTTAGAAGGAAGCCCTGTCAATACGAAGATCTTTATCAAATTGCAAATCCGGCCCAGATACCCACACTGATAGGACCATAGCTGGGGTTATCGGTTATTGCCGCCTCCCGAAAGCCTAGTTGTGCCGCTCAGTTGGCCCTAGCTAAAAGACGGCACAACCAGGACCCCCGGGAAAGCCCAGACTTCAGAGCCAGTGGGCCTGTCTCCTCATTACCTAGTAGGTGCTTAAATGAAAATGGATATAGAGATCGGCTCGTACAATTACCTTATCCCAAGTAGCTTGCGGACTCCGGAACTCGTGCAGAAATACAATTCTCCAGAATGATGATCACTGCGCTTGGTGATGAGGTGGCGGTGAATGTAGCAGGGTCATGACTCAAGAGCCAAGTATTTAATTTCATGACTTTGTTTCCGAATGACAACATCTAGCAGAGCTTTCAACGAGGACTTGGCTACTGTCGTACCTGTTTGGGGTTTGAGCTTGTGGGTCAATAATTATCCACGCCTTTTGACCGTTATCTGTCAAAGTGGATAGCCGGGCAAAAAATCATATTCTACGGCTTTGAAAACAATCCATATTTCAATTAGAGTCCAATTGGTTTTTAACATGAATCTCTTGGTGGCTCTAACTTAGTACGTATGTAGGTTACGTGAGCTGAATGAGCTGAGAGCTGACTCAGCTGACTCATGTAACTTGGGCTTACGTTTCCAGATTTACTTTAAATAGAGCGAGGATTGCAGCTAGCAGAGTACTCTGCTAGTTAACTGTACCAATTTATGGTCGATTCCATCCCCTAGCGAGGGAGATCAACGTGTGTAGGTGACAACGGAGAGATTCAACTATGGCGCGCAACACATCTACTCCAGAGCTTCCACAGATACCGACCGAGGACCTCGCGTCGTGGGTGTTTAATGGACCAAAATATGACCGAGAAAAGCCGGTGCGTATCAATTTCATATTTTCATAAAAACTTGTTGTCGAGCTATGCAGACACCTTGCTGATAAAACCGCCCAGATCCTCATAGACCCAGCCAATCCTTCGAGATCCGTCTCATTCAACCAAGCCAGAGAGCTAGTCGGAAAGCTTGCAACCGGATTCAGAAGAGCTGGATTGAAGGTCGGCGATTGTGTACTTGTCAACTCAGGAAACGACGTATGTAAACCCCAGGTCCGACATTGGCTTAGGAACACAGAGCTAAAAAGAATATGTCAAAATCAGATCTACTACCCAGTCCTCTTACTCGGCGTCATTGCAGCAGGAGGCGTATTCGCAGGCACGAACCCCGGTTACAAACACATAGAACTCACGCATCATATCAAAATCTCCAAAGCGAAATTCCTCATTTCGGGACCTGAGCCGCTGAGCGAATCGCTAGCTGCGGCAGATGCAACGGGGCTTCCCAGAGAGAGGACATGGGTATTCGACACGTGGGAAGAAGATTTCACAGCTCCCAAGGATGTGCGATCGTGGAAGACGCTCTTTGAGGCAGAGGAGTCAAGTGGAGATTGGTATAGGTTTGATGACTTGGAGACTTCGAAAAGAACTCCGGCAGCGATACAGTTCAGTAGTGGGACGACAGGGCTTCCGAAGGGTGCTGTATTGAGTCATTACAACCTCGTTGCGCAGCATACGCTTGTATACGATACGAATCCGCGCCCTTATCAGGTAAGAGGAACGGTTGTATGATTCGCATCAAGTGCGTATGATCTGATGAGATATAGATTTCACGACTCATCCCTCTCCCCCTTTTTCATATCGGTTGCGGGCCGGTGACGAATACCAGGTATGCACATGAACTCGTTCTTTCGTTACATTTTAAGTGAACTTCATGACAGAGCACTAATTCCAACAGCGCCCTCCGAGCAGGCGTTCCCACATACATCATGCGCCGATTCGACGTAACTAAATACTTCCAATACATCCAAAAGTACCAAATAACAGACTTAATGGTCGTACCCCCCATCGTCGTTGCACTCATCAAGAGTCCCCTCATAGAAGATCCTCAATACATGAAGAGCGTCAAATTCGGGCTGTCGGGTGCCGCGCCCCTCGACGTTATCACGCAGAATGAACTCCGCAAGAAGCTTCCAGGTGTACCTTTTACGCAGATCTTTGGCATGACGGAGACGACTTGTCTGGCAATGATTACGCCGTATGGAGAGGATGATGATACGGGGTCGGTGGGTAGACCTATTCCGGGCCTTGAAGTGAAGTAGGTCAACCATTTTCTCTTTTCCGAAGACGACAGTAGATGGCTAACAATCCATATAGACTCGTTGATGACGACGGTTCTCAAGTAACCAAGCCCAATACACGCGGAGAAATATGGCTTCGAGGCCCAACCATTTTCAACGGCTATTTCGAAAACGAACAAGCCAACAAAGAATCCTTTGACGATGAAGGGTGGTTCAAATCCGGCGACGTAGCATATTTCTCGGAGGAGTATAAATTTTACGTCGTGGACAGGAAGAAAGAATTGATCAAAGTACGCGGCTTTCAGGTTGCGCCCCCAGAACTAGAAGCTGTGCTCCTCGCACATCCCGCTGTCGTCGATGCAGCGGTGATTGGAGTGCGGTATCCAGGGATTGAAGATGAGCATCCGATGGCGTATGTTGTTGCTAGAGATAAGGCCAATCCGCCGGATCCAGAGGAGCTTAAGGCCTTTTTGGCTGAGAGGTTGATTAAGTATAAGTGGCTTACGGGAGGGGTGCGGATTGTTGAGGCGATTCCTAAGACGCCGTCGGGGAAGATTTTGAAGAAGATTTTGAGAGAGGAAGCAGCTGCACTTGTGAGAGCTGCCAATGATTCAAAGCTTTAAAGGTGCCAAGAGTCGGGGAATAAACGCAGTGGAACATTGAAGTCGCCCAGGTGCATTTGTGGCTCAAGAGATTTTGTGTTATCACTGTTTAGATCCTATGCAACTGTATAAATTTGGATATTCATGTGCCATTAGATGCACTTTTCCCTATCGGACCCAAGATCCCAGTATAAGGAATCAAACACCACTCAGCATCGACATACAACCTTGGAAGCAATTTGTGAGAGCAATCCCAGTAATATCTTCCGATGTAGACGCAACCTACGTAACACAAAGCGTGACCGATCAAACCCTAAATTTCATTCCAAACAAACCAAGAACAAACAAGTATACCGCCATTTGCTAACCAACAAATCCATGAAATCCAAATTGAACAGAAAGTAATCATACAAAACCATCTTAATTCATCCTCTTCTTCTCATCTTGCGAGACATACGCCGGCGGAACGTCATTGTGTCCATTGCCAGCATATCCATACTGCGACTGACCATTCCCATAATCCTGCGCAAGATACGAGCCATTACGAGTGCCGTGGTAATTGTATCCTTGGCTGGGGCGTTGTTGTTGGTGCTGGTATTGTGGTTGTGGTTGGTAGTATTGCTGATTCTGACCGGGATGGCCACCGCCGTACATGTACATGTCTTGATTATTGTTGTTATTTTTTTGCATTTCGCATTTCTTTTCTTGGCTCCTGAAGACTGTCAGTCAGTATCTTCATGGATGCATTGGTCGTGAAGATGTTGGGAGCTTACTTGGTGACTTTCTTTACGACGTAAATGCCACCTCCGAGTAGAAGCGCGGATTTGATGAGACCCATTCTGACGAAGATTGATTGATATAAAATGTGAATAGGTGAATTGTGGATGCTGATTGGTCAAGATTCAACAATTAAGAATCGAGATTTGAAGTTTGGATAAAAGGTCTTCGCAACGCTTCCAATGCTTCGATCTGAATATGTCGAGAAAAAAATATAATTAAGTCACCTTATTTATACCTATCATACCCTCACAAAAATAGCATCCATAACCCATCTGCCTACACCAACAAACTGAACGAAATGAACGAGCTGAGCCATCAACCCTACCCACGGATCATCCAAAACTTAAAATCCATCATTTGACGACCGTTGATTAGGGGCAGCCTCTTAAACAACACCTTGTGGAGCTGTACTTCGCACACTATACTCATTCCGGAATGGGCTTCACAGCCCCAATCTTAAAATCCGCAAGGGTTTGGGGTTCTCGGGCGTATGAGGTGACGTTTCGATATTCAAAATGTATACGTACCCTTGATTTGTTATTGACTGTTGGCTGATGCAGTGGTAGGTTTGAGCGTTTACGCGCGAAAGGGGCAGATGGGTAATGAGTTTCCGGGTTTATGATCGGGTTGATTTTTGGTTAACATCGTGGCTGGAGAACATGAGCCACCAGGGCAGGGGCGATATTCTATTCTTATAGCAGGCAGCTTTATTTCATGCTTGGCTTGCTCAACATCCGATAACTTGGTAAACAAGCAACTGTGATGGCATTGCAATTCAACTTTTGTTACATATACATCATATAGCCCATTCCACCTCTAGATAAACATCATCTATAATCTAAACCGTCGTATTGAATCGATCCTCTTCATCGCCATCGCGTTGATATGTCTCCCTCTTCGTCACCAGGTCTTCCTGCTCTTCTCCACGGATGAGGTTTTCGTTTTTGATAATTTCTTCTTCTGTCTTGCCAGCAGGGATGGCTTTGAGAATCTCATCGGATACCATTTCTGGGTCTGCGGTGGCTGTTACCGCGTCCCCGACGACGTCGCTCGTCTCGCTCGTCTCAGCTTCGCCGTCAGCTACGGCTGCATTTCCGGCTGGTAGCATGTGTACGACGGGCTCGGTATCGTTGAAGATTCGGAGAAGCATGGCGCGACGATCTTCTTTGGGAAGCATGAGGTTGACGGAGTACAATGATCGCCAGAGAGGGACAACCATTCGCTCACTAGAAATAGTTAGCACTTGTCTAAGATGGTGTAGTCGATTGTGAAATCTTACCGGAATCCATCTTCGCCTTCACTTGGCTCAACTCTTAATATGCAACATCCAAGATCCATATCTTTGATTCTCTCACCCACTTCTCCCAAACGCAGATAATTATCCTTGTCCAAGCGAGGGAACAACTCCTTCAACAGAATTCGTAGTGTTTCCTTCTTGGTCAATGTAACTATGCGCTCAGGCCCGACCCAGGTCTCGACCAGTTGCAGCCCGTCAGTCTGAATGCGCCATTGGCACTGATTCGGTCGTTGAGCGTCCTGCTTGACGAACATCTTTACTCCTCCATGTACGAACTTGATTCCTCGTCCCTGGTTTTCGGTCAAAATGTCTCGTGCTAGTGCGCTGGTGTAATAAATGGTCTTGCTGAGAGTGCCCGCAGCATTTCGTACCATGAATCGATCCCGAGGGAGCCGATCGGAGATGTTGAAGAACTTGAAGATATTCGCTATCTCCTCTTGCTGGCCATCGATGAATGTAAATGGCTCCTCAAATGGTTGACCCGGCTTCTTTTTCGACGCCCTAGCATTGGGGTTCGGCTGGGGCTCTTCCGCGCGTGGGAAGTCGGCAGTATCTTCCTGGCCTTCCACGGCGGATGGAGGAGGGAAGTGCACTGGTCGGTCACCCACGATAGCCTCTGTACCATCTTCAAGCTTTGTACGCTTGACTGGCATCTGGGTTTCTATTTCTGAAGCCAGTCGTTTGTTCGAAGACGGTTCGTCCAAAGTTGCTTTGTATGGAGGCTGGTGGGTAGATTCGGCTACAGTGGCGTCTTTTCCACTCGTGTACTCACTAGAGGGCACAATATCGTCGAGCGCTTCGATCTTGTCCATAGATCCACCATTACCGTTGCGGTTCTTCTGATCCAACTCTTCGACGACAGCGGCAACCGAGGCTTTGGGAATTACCTTTGTCGAATCCTCTGGCTTGGCTCGGATTTCTTTCTTTTTCTCTAGAACTGTGATAAAGAAGCCACCAGTATCTTGTAAATGAGGATAAACACGCATGCAGCGCTCGAGATGTAAATCCTCTGTCGGAGGGAACATGCTCGCTGCTAAACGACCGAGTCCAGTAATCCCTTCGTTCTTTCGGTGCTCCTCGACTTCGTCCCAGCTGTTCCAGGTACGACTGTCGCGATCTAGAACTTTCCAGGTATTCAATCCATCAACTCTCTTCAGGTCTGGCAGTTCCTTGCTGCAGTCAAGAAGCTCAACATGGCCGGGTCCACCACAACGCTCAATAGCTGCAGCAATAACAGCTTCGTTTTCAATTGGGTTCATGCTGCATGTAGAATAGACAACTCGTCCACCGACTTTGAGCATTTGGAGCGCACGAACGAGAATGCGCATTTGAGTTGAGTGTAGGCCGAGCGCACTACTAGGGCTCCAGTCGGACCAAATATTAGGGTTTTTCCTTGTTGTTCCATCTCCGGAACAAGGGACGTCCGCCAAAATACGATCAAATTTGAGATATACATTGGGTTGCTTTTCCCCCGCAGGCGAGGAAAGTTTGAGTGATGGATAGAAGGTCGCATCATGGTTCGTAACGATCAAGTTTGGGGAGTTGAGTCGCTTCATCTGATGAATCAACATATGTGCTCGTTTGTAATCGCTATCGTTGGCGATGAGAAGGCCAGTGGTACGGCCATCATCTCTCAGTCCCTCTGGGTATTTCGATGGATCGTAAGTGCCTTGCTCAATCTCCGCGGCGGCTTTGCGAACGCTCTCCTCTTCTCCAGCGTGTAACAATTCCATCAACTGGGTAGATTTGCTTCCGGGCGCGGCGCACATATCAAGTACGGTCATACCGGGTCTGACGTCGAGGAATAAAGGCGGAATCATGCTCACGACTTCCTGACGCGTAATGTTGCCCACCTCTGTCTCGGAAACGAGGAACTTCTGGAAAGACGAGAAAGGGGGGAATCGTCGGATGACATTTTTCGGAGTCGTCATAAACCATGCCAATTGATCAGGGTACCACGGAACGGGCTTTGGGGGCTCGACAACGTTGCCTTCATACGTGATGGAGGTGATTTGCGGGATGTGGTAGTCGACGAGTGTTTTCTTGACAGCAATTGCATGTCTATTATGAGAGTTGCCATTGTTAGTGTATACGGAGTGCGCCAGCGACAATAAGTCATGACGTACCCTCGGGAGCCCGTGAAGCGAAAGCTAGCAGGAAGCTCTCTTCTCAATGCAGCCCAGAAAGCTTCTTGCTCTTCTTTTGGAATGATCCCATGGTCGTTATAGTAGCTTTCGTACTTCTCATTGCTCTTGACTATCTCCGTCCAATTTCCACGTCCTCGATTAGCTGGGGCGGCGCCTTTCTTTGCGAACTGCGACCGGAGTTAGCGATGACGGACTCGGTTTGATGATATCAAAATCAATATATTTCTCTCGAGGAATTATGATCTTGCCTTCTTGCCCTTACCCATCGTGAATTGATACGTGGGTTGCACTGAATATATCTTGCTTGTAGCTCTGTCGCTGATTCTGAGATTTTATCGAAAGCTTTAACAGCGGAGACATGCTGCCCCACATCTTGCTTATGTCAGGTTTGTTGCCTTGGTGCCTTGTTGTCTCCATTAGGCTTAGCGCATCGAGACAAGATGTTTGCTCTGATTGCATTTCTTCCTCTCTTAACCTTAAGAAGTATGTGATTGTATGTACTTACTCAATTCACAGTTCCTAGATCTTCCACTTACAAAGGATGCAGATCATATGGGCTATCTGAGTCAGGCTCACTCCAGATTCTAAATCGCACAAAGGTCATTGACGATCAGCCTAGGGTTTCGAGCCTGTGATAAAGAAGTCAAACGAGACAACACGGTGAGAGAGACGTGGCTACCAACCAATGCCCTAACCCACTCATCGAGTCAGCTACGGCCGACGGAGTACAAGCCAGCGTGGTCATCAAGCCTCGAAAGTCAAACATGCAAATCATCATGAGATACGTCTCAATCTAATTCGGTCTTCCTGACTCGGTGTCTTGACTATATTGCATTCAGCCCCCGTTGTTATGAAAATGTATGTGCTGCATTGCCCTCTAACCAAGCCAGGCTGCCAAAGCTTAACCATTCTAAGCGTAGGAAGAGAAATCGCCAATGAACACCCAGTCTAAAGACAAAGCCTAAAACCTAAAAGTAGGCGGCTTACTACAGACGCACTCCAGGGCTTTGATAAGCCGGGAATTGAATACATACGCTCAAGACGTGTTCTACTGCGCCCCATCGAAGTACTCCGCCATCAACCCAAGAATATGCTGACATCTACCAGCACATGCAATCCTTCAGTCTCTGACAGCAATCATGTGATAATCCAGCAGGTCCATGGATATCGACTTATTGCCCCTTTCGTCCATGACACTAACATCGGAAGAATCCGTGTAACAATACGTGGGTATGTAACGTAATTACCAGCCAGCCGGTACAGTCAATTAGAGTTTTTGGCATCGCATGCCGCGGCTCCCTAATGGCGGGTTGGCACGCGGCGGCAGGATCTGATTGGCTCCTCCAGCGTTGATACGCTCGTACCTCACGGCCAATGCGTGGTTTTTGTTGGTAATTAATTCTCCGAGTACGGGTTACGGGTATGTTACCGTAATAACGGCCAATCAGCCAATGATCGAAGTAGGTAAACTCTACTTTCAACTTTCAATACGAGATCGATTGTATTATCACCAGCTGTTCGCGTGACGGTACTTATACGAGCCTTACATTGTTAGTCTTGATATGGTAGCTCGTGTGGATCGATCGCTTATCCAAGAAAATTCAATGGCAGCTTGCTTTTGTCTGGCAGTGTCTGATGTCTACCGAGGGGAAACATGAGAGTTAAAACCCTCACCGACCAACACCTCGTTATCTTTCGCAAATTGCGATCCAACTGATTGGCAACACAAGCACGCAGTAAGGGACTTACTTGGCCGCCCTCTTAGCTGTCTTAGCTGGCAATATTGGGTAAATGACTCGTACCCTTTCAACTAAACCGGTTGGTTTGACGCTTCGCCTCAAAGGCTCAATTTCCACTTTGGCACCATTTACGATTGCTTAGCGCCAGTTACTTATCTGATAAGTACTTATTTGTCTCGTGAGCCCGTTACGCCCGCCCGGCCGCATCCTGGAGTCAACTAGCATGTGCACGAGGCTTTTCGCGCGATCACTGAGGTTATCTACAGACGGTCTGGAATACTAAAATACTAGTCGGGTCCTTTGATCTTCTTGTTCTTTTGTAATGATCTTGCGTCGCTGAATTTACAAAGCATATTGACCGGGCATCGCAATCCCACCGGTCTTTGTTGGTTGTATATGTTGGGGTTTCGCTATATATACACCACTGCGGAGGGAATATAGGGGCTCTGGCCACGGTTTGGCAGCATCCTAACCTGCATTTTACCGATATAAACACATTATACGCCGACCGGAAAATTTCCACACCACTGATGGATTCCAGCCGTGCGGACGTTAGAGGCGACTTGCGCAATACTAATACCTAAGGGAAGGTACCTACCCTTACCCGGGCTAGTGCTTTCCCAGCAGGAGGGAAAGGACGTGATCATGTCAACTTCGCTCTTCCCCAGAGACATCTACAACCATGTCCCGCCGAGTCCGCGCACTGCGCTGCAAAATAATCCGACTTTGTTGGTATGTTGGTGGTGTACTGCCGCGTCCTTGGTTATCATCGGCATACGGATATTCGGCCGCTATCGTCGGACAAATCGATTTTTCACCGAGGACAAGGTCATGATCGTTGCGGTCGTGCCATTGATTGGGAGGATGACGCTGGTTCATCTGGTGTTGGTCTGGGGGACAAATAATACCAAAACGGAGGGATTGTCAGAAGCAGACATTCGAGACAGGGAGATTGGTAGTCGGCTAGTGTTGGCGGCGAGGATATTCTATGCAGTCTAGTGAGTACTTCTATTCTCCATTGAATGTCGGCAAATAAGAACCTGTGTCTAATTGATGTACAGCATCTGGATGGCCAAATACACCGTCTGTGAATTCCTAAGACGACTCACCGGCATGGTCTGGACTAGAACCTTCCAAGTGGCACTCCGATCAATTGAGTATTTCCTCGCCAGTACACTTGCAGCTGTCGTCATTGCAACCTTGGTCGAATGCCACCCCTTTTCGCACTACTGGCAGGTCACACCCGACCCCGGTCCGTATTGCAGACTGGGATACGCCAACTTGCTCACAATGGGCGTGTGCGACATTCTTACCGATATATTCCTTGTCGTCCTCCCTGTATCACTATTCCTGGCCTCGGCGATGCCAGTCATGCGCAAGTTTCAGCTCACCATCTTATTCGCTTCGTCCCTCCTCCTAGTCGCCATCACGGGATACCGAGTACCATCAGTCATTCAAAATAACGGAACCCAAAACTTTCGGTCTCTGGTCGCCTCATTGGAGATTCTTGCAGCTACATTTATCTCTAATTTTGTGGTTATTGGCTCGTTTCTCCGCGACAGGGGCCTTAAGAAGCCGAAATACAGACGAGTAGAAGGCTCACTTTCGGTGATTGACAGCGTCGACCATACATCCATCAGACGAGCTACGATCACCAAACACCATTGGGGCAGTGATGCGGATCTGGTCAGTGGGCTAGGTATCAGACTCGATCCGGAGTTGTATGCAACACAACAGAAAACCATGCGTCCGGCGCCTGTTTTCAAGAGATTCTCTCATCATCAGCATCAGCGCGATGACAGGTCGCAGAGTGATTCAAGGAGTATAGAGGATTATGCTATGACGGGTAGTACGACGACAAGTAAGACGTTGACAGCTCTACCCCCACCTTCATTTGCGGATATCAATGATCCAATGATGAGCCCTAAGGCTCCGCGACGAAGTGTCTCATTCTACGATGTGGGCGGTCTGTTGGACGATTCGCCGTCACCCCAGCAGCCTCAGCTGTTACATCCACAGTCTAATCCTAGGGAGCTTGTTCGGCATCAAACCGAACCTATTGGTCCAACACATTCTCATCCTGCCCAAATCCATTTTCGTGTCCCGCAATACGCAGCCCCAACTCCTGAACATGATGAAGTCCATCACCCTGGTGCAGAGATATTCCTACAAGATGTAGGCGGCCTCATAACACGCGCACGAACCATATCAGACATTACTACTACAACATACCACTCAAATGAAAGCGACATACAACACGAACATTAACCTTATCTATTTCCGTCCATGCGTGATAGCAGCTACGGCTATGCATCTCGACGAACTAGAGCTTCTTTTCGTTTTTATTTTTGCCTTTTGGGTGGACATGATTTAAGACTCAAGATTTTGCATTTATTTAGCGCTGGCGTCGGGGGATATACCCATCATTTTGTTTATGTATCTAGCATTTTTGTATATGTAGATATACTTATACCATAATGATTACTCTGCTGATAATTATGACTTACTGCCAGCTATTAGGCACTCGTATCATAACCTGCCCAGGTGGACATAGATGTACATATCCAACATTTGAAACGTCCCAGTTTGACCAGAGAGATCTGAAAGAGAAAAAAAAAGGCTTGATTCTATTTAAGAAACAACCATCCAAACCATCCACTCAACCTAAATTACATGTGTACAAGCAAATAATAGCATTCGAGTAGCCAGATTTAAATATCAACCAGTCCAAGCCCAGTCTGCCAACCTGTGTTTTGCAAATGCCTTGCTTTTGACTTGATAAGAAAGATTTGCCATATTGCGCCGATACGCCACGCTGCTGTATGTTTTCTTTTTTCGGTTCAGCCATTTGAATCGGTTCGTGACTGTCGCTTTATGTTTGTTTTGCGGAAGTCGTACGTAGCCGAGAAAGTCTTTCCGATACGAGCTCAAATAACCCAGCGATAACTTGCATACCGACCAGCCGTCTCGCTCTTTCGAATAATCTTGACAACCTGACCCCTCCTCAACCCCAAATAACGCGCCACAGGATCCGAAACCTGAATTCTCGGCAACTGCGATTCCTTAAGACGATACCGTTCCAACAAGCGCGCTTTCTCCTCTGCACTCAAAAGCACATGCTTAGGTACAAGTTCGTGGTGCGTAATATTAACCAACAAATCAGACTCTTGGAAATGTTCGCAGATATGCCCGATAGCGCTGTTGAGTAGACGAACGGCGGAGGGCGAAATGGCTGTTCGAGTAATGAATATGCCGGAGTGGTAGTTACCTTCATCGACGAGATGGTTGAATGCGCGCACTTGTTTGGCGCCGACACCCGAAGTATCTTCGCAGAATTGGACGAATATTTGGCCGCAGTCGGGGACTGGATCGGGGTCGGTTGGGCGTTTTTTGAGAGGGGTGTATTTGGCTTTCATGGCTTCGGAGGGGATGGCGGCGATTGTCATTCTTTCGCGGCTAGAGGAGTCAAATGTCAGATCAGATACTATCAGATTTCCTGCGAGGTAAAGCATACCTAGGGAATCCATTTGGGCCGCCGAATTTATTTGCAAAGTCTTGGAGATCGATTTTTAGTTCCTCTTCAGACATTTCGTAGCCCTGGAGAGTAGAAGCAATCGCATGTTAGCATGCCACGGAATAAAAAAGCGATATGCTGTGTTCACCTACCCGATCTCGTAGCATCTCGTGGACTGTGCGCCATGTACGCCAGAGTCTGGCCATCTCATTTCGAGCCTCCTGGCTGCTTGATGAGGTGTCTTCCTCCATATTGACTGTTGTAAGCACCGGCGCGGCGCAGTCGAGGGATCAAATCGACGAGGACAGAGTACGACGTTTCTTTTTCGGTTCTCTTATTTCGAAGTAAGTATTAATGCAGCCACAATTTTCTCAGTATGGCAGCTCGTTCGTAAGTTGGTAGGGTAGTCGTAAAGTCAACAGAATTATTTTCAGTCGTCGATGGATTGGCGAAAAAGAGAAAGAACTTCCAATCAGCTAAGCGGGCGCTAAAACCAAATAAGCGCAGGCGGTGTCGGAAGAGGCTAGAATCGAAGCGAACGGGAAAAATAATTAATTGAGTTAGTTGTGAGGTACTTTGTTGTCCTTTGTGAGATCCCTCATTGGCAATTATCGTCTGAGACTCCTTTCTGTCACTTCTGGTTGTTTGAACTTTCTTGGTCGGTAAGTTCATGCTCTCACTGGCGTCACATCAGTGGATGACTTTTGGTCAATTTTGATTCGTCCAATGCCCATCATCCAAAGTGACTGACTGCACACGACCTCTCATCGGCACTTAACCTTCATGCGATTTGTCACAAAGCCCTAATCCACGCCATTACTGATATTCTTTTCTTTTCTTGCCAGGTCGACGGTACGGTAAAATGGCTTCCACTGCCACAGACGCTGCTGTCGGGCAGAAGACTCGGCCCACAAAACCCGATGAGGCTACCTACAAGGCCAACTTGGCTGCGGCCGAGAAGGAACATGCTGCTGCTCAGGAGAAATTGGTGCGCTTTTTGGATATACTCCGTCCTTGATTTAGGCGAGTACTAATTCTACAATCAATAGAACCAAATCAAGGCCAAGATCGAGAGCGCAAAGCCCAACAACCAGGACTCGCCTGCTGCCAAGAGACAAAAGGAACTCCGTGCTGAGCTCTCTGCCATCCGCCAAAAGCAACAAGGTTTCAAATCTGCTCGTTCTAGCACCCAGGAAAAGCTCAATGCTCTTGATGCCACCCTCAAGGCCCGTGTTGCCGAGCAAAACAACTCTCGCGGCAAGATCGCTTTCAAGAATGTCGAGGAGATTGACAAGGAAATTGCTCGCTTGGAAAAACAAGTCGACTCTGGTAGCATGCGCTTGGTTGATGAGAAGAAGGCCCTCTCCGACATCTCCAGCTTGCGTAAGCAGCGAAAGAACTTTGCCGGATTGGACGACGGTCAAAAGAACATCGACGCTTTGAAGAAGCAGATCGCCGAATTGAAGAAGACTCTTGACAACCCCGAGGCCCGTGCTTTGAGCGACAAGTACAACGAAATCCAGCAAGAGCTCGACTCTATCAAGGCTGAACAGGACTCCGCTTTCAAGAATCTCAACTCTCTCCGGGACGAGCGTACCAAGTTGCAGCAGGATCAGCAAGCCAAGTTCACCGCCATTCGGGAGCTCAAGGACACCTACTACAAGGAGCGCAAGGCTTATAAAGAATACGAGGATGAGGTCTGGCGTGCTCGTCGAGAGCGCCAAAAGGCCGAGCGTGAAGCTTTCGAGCGGGAGAAGAAGAAGAAGATTGCCGACAAGAAGTTGGAGGAGGCTTCTCAGCTTGCTTACACCGATGAGATTTTGACTGCTCAGGGACTTATCCGCCACTTCAACCCTAACTACGACTTTGCTTCTCTTGGCCTTGACGACAACAAGAGGACTGCAGGCGGTGCTTTCCGTGCTGAGGTTGGACGTACCGTAGACGAGTCGGGCATCAAGGGTATGAAGGTTGTCAAGAAGGACGAGGAAGATTACTTTGTCGGTACCGGCGGTAAGAAGGGAAAGAAGGGCAAGAAGGGTGGCAATGCTTCTCCTGCTCCTGCTGCCGAGGGCAAGTTCAACCTCAGCTTTGGTGTTATTGAAGATTTCGCCAAGGTCAAGGTTGATCAGCCCATGAGCCAGGCTGATGTTCCCGCTGTTGTGGAGAAGTTGGCTGCTAAGATTACCGAATGGAAGAAGAACCAGGCCGCCAAAACTCAGGAGGTACGCTTCAGTATTGCATAATGTTTTTGAGCAACCACTAACATCTAGCAGAACATCAAGAAGGCCCAGGAAGAAATTGCGCGTCTCGAGGAAGAATCCCAGCGTGCTACCGACCACGCTAAGAAGGTTGCCCAGACCAACGCCGGTGTCAACGGTCACGTTTCCGCCGAGGCAGAAGCCAAGCAGGAGAAGGATGGTGCTGACGATGCCGCCGACGAGCTCAAGAAAGCTGCCATCGAGGACGCCGAGTAAGGGACACACCCATCTCGTTCCCACCGACCTAACCAGTTTGAATATATCGGAACCCACATATTGACCTCTGGTAAACTTACCTCTTCTACGACGCCGTGTTTGCATACTTGTTATCTTTCTAAAAGAAAGCGTGTTTTTCTTGCATATTGCGCATTCAGAAGAGCCACCCCCATTTTTACCCGAGTACACTTGAGCGAAACTTTGATCAAGATATATTTGTTGTATCTTCATCTCATTTGTCCCTAATTTCTATTTTTGCTTGCATATTATTCTCATCTCAACTCCTCTAACCCGTCTCCTGTCTTACCCTTACTTCATGTTTGTACTCCGACATCTATTTCGCTTTTCCTATGATCGATTTGACTTTGATGTGAGAGGATTGATTATCTCTACATCTGAAAAGTATTTCCGACTCGTTTTACGGTTGGGTTTTCTTTTCTTGTCTATGGTTTTTTATTTTCGCCCTTCCTCCTTTTCATCACGTTTTGGTTCGAACTTTTTTTTGGTGCTAATAGCTGGCATGAAAATGGGAAAACAGTGACCTAGGTGCTTCTTCATATCTTCTTACTTTTATGTAATTTTGGTTTTCTTCTGCATTCTCATAGGGTTCTATATATGACTAGTCAACGGCATGAAAATCCAAAAAGGCGAATGAACACATAGTGTATGTGTTCTCCGGAAAGCATTGCAGTACGATTTGTAGCATAGTGATCACTATTATTCGATACAAACAACATCAAGTTGCTTCGATGAAAAAGCTGTAGTTGAATAGTGCTGGACGCTGGGCATCTACCTCCTTAGGGCTATACAGTCACGAGACCAATGACATGCGATCGACCAATCAATTTATTGATCAATATCGCTCGATCTAGATGCTCTTATTTACGGAGTGCATGTACATAACTCGTATTCATACGTAGCATACTCCGAACGAGATGCGCCGAAAGAGGTAAACGGTAGACAGACCATTGGGCAGCTCACATACAAAATGAGGCTTACTTTCTGGTCGCGATCATGAGAGCGGTCTTCTATTTGATTTTATGCTTGAAAATACTTCCTACACAGTACAAACTCCTTTCTTGAAAGATATGCTCAAGCTAAGTCAAGGATCAGCTTATCCTAGACAATCTTGAGTCTTAGGTGCATGGTGGCTGATCCAGACTCCAATCCCATTCCGCTGCATTTCTTCGCTCTGTGATTTCTCTCGCTTCCAAGATTCTACTTACTGGGTGGCTTTTCTTGGTGCAACAAGACAACAGAGAGTAAGGTCATGCGGTCTATATCCTGTCTCGTCTCTTCGAATTTTTTTTTCTTTGTTTTTTTCTTGTGATTAAGGCAGGGATCTATGTTGGGTTGTGTTAGCTTTCCGAAGTGTAGGTATATTCACTCGTTTTATACCTAGGTATCACTCGAGGTGAACACTGAACTGTAAACACTCTGTGTAGAATGGTTCGAATAAACCGGATTAACAAGATCCATATGATACTACGGAGTTTTAATCCACAGATACGATCGCGGGCAATCCCGCTGTCGAACCAATCCTGACATCTCCTACATTTCAACTCCATTGATCAACATGAGTATATACTTGATCAGAACTGCCAAGAAGAAGCGCACGGCTCATGTAACACTCAAATTTTAGTTTTAGCGGCGCTGTTGTCGCCGTCCCCCCTGGGCACCGCATCCACTAATAATTCTCCCCACCGAACACCCAGATCTTAACTACCCTAGGCTTAGTTGCCCCTCTATACCTCCCGCGAAGCCGTGCGGATAGTCCTGTTCATTGCTTGGTTTTTTGAGGGCTGGCTGAAATGCCAGGGTTTACTCAGAGAGATCGCCAGACTCGGTTACAGTACGCTGTTGCCAACTACATGATCTGCCGTGATTTCAGCTTGAAGAGTTACAAGAGTGTCCGTCTAATCTTCTTCCAGTGGAGAAAAATACTCCGAGCCTGAAAGGCTAAATAGGCTAATCCTACATAGTAGTAGTCTAGTATCTCTGACAGGTCCTGGAGTCTTTTAGCACGGGTTTCCCAGTGGTTCATTACTGCCAGACTGCATAACTTTAGTGCTTTTTCTGGACACTTTGTGAGACAACCCTCGAGGAGCCAGACGGGAGCTTTGACCCGCACATGCCCATGTCAGTGGAGTCTAGGCTGGTGCTTTGTGGTCTGGGATGGACTGATCGTCGACCAGCTCTGTCAAGGTTCATTGCGACAATGCTATACAGGGCGTGTTGATTGGTTCAGAGAAGGTGTAGTTCGAATGACCTTCTGCAGAGCCGAGTGACTAGTTCACGACTAAATATGCCGGGTTGAGAAAACTTTTATTAGCTCGGCCCGAGCATCAAGAGGTCAAGGTCAAGCTATGCTGCTGCCCACAGAAGAAAGACATAGAATAACACACGCTAAAAAGAAGAAGGTGTCCTCGACTCCTCGGTTGCATCATGCAGCACGGGAAGCCCTGGCTGATTAGCCAGTCTGGATGTTGACAGCTTCGTTTCTTTTTTTTCTTCTTCTATTCACTCGCGTGTTTCTTACACGTTCCCTTCTCGCACCTCTTTTTTTCCTCCCAAAGTGCGTGTTGCTCTGCATTTTCTGGTTGTAAACCTGCATCTTTCCCTTGCCAGTCTGTGTATCCATCGGCGGTGCTCCGGTTGCGTGCATGGAGCCTGACAGACAGCCTTCTTCTCGTGTACCTCTTTACAGACGGCTGTTCTCCCTCACTTCAGCTCGCGCCATGAGTCGATTATTCTCCTTTGACCGAGAAGAAAAGGGCTTCCCTTCTGAAGGGATACATAATACTGTACACCCTCAACCACCTACACAGCCATACCCCAATGCTGGCGCAACACACTTTGAACCGCCAAATCAACCGCCACCGTCGTTACCACTAGACGAGCGAGAACGGATCAGTCAAATATACAATCTTCACCAAACACATAACCTGATTCCTGCAGACAACAAACTTTTGATTTTCAGATCCTTGACGGGTATTGATTCAGTCCCTGTGCTTTCAAATCATGGATTCTTCTCTCCCAGACATGCACCCAACGTCGGAATCTACACGCGAATCGTCACTGCAGAAAAAGCCGCTGCATCCCGTTATCGCTTTTTCAACATCTTGATCAACACATGTTTGGGAATCCAGATTGTGGTTGCTGCTGCATTGACAGCTATTGGCGCCGCAAGCGGTCCGCATGGTGCCGTGACGGCGTTTGGAGCTATCAACACTATCATGGCAGGTATTTTGACTTACTTACGCGGTTCTGGCCTTCCGCATAAAGAGAGGAATATAGAAAAAGCATGGAGTCAGATACGCGAATACATCGAACAGCGAGAACGAGAATTCTGTCTGGAAGGTTGCCAGTTGAACGTTGAGGATGAGATTCACAACATTGAGAAGATGTATGAAGAGGTTCGTACGCAGATGGAAGCCGGGGCCTCAGATAGTGGTGGCAAAAGAGGAGGTTTGGAGACTCTGTCGAGTCTTCGGCCACGGGGTAGTTTGCTGGCGGAAGCTAAGAGTGCGGTGCAAGGCGCGATTGCGGGTCGCGGCGATCAGACGGAGCATCATCTTCGTGATGAGTTGCGGAATTTGGGACAGCGGTTTCACGGGACACGCGACGAGACGGAGCATCACCTTCGAGACGAGCTTCATAACCTAGGGCAACGGGTGTCCGGCGCGCGCGACCAGGTTAGAGATACTAGCGCACATCTCAGAGATACGGCGGATGATATACGGCATACGGGAGAAGATTTGCGCCATACGGGTGAGGATTTGCGACACACTGGTGAGCATGTTCGACAAGCAGGAGAGAATCTGCGAGACACGGATGTGCACCTATCCGTTCGTACGCCATCCTTGTCGCTGTCGAGGCATGGACAGCCCGAGACTCATGAGGGTGTGCGGGAGAAGGATTTTGAGTAATTGTCAAATTGACCTTCATGATCCGTTTCTTCTCCAATCTCGGCTATCTATTCACCAGAGCTTTCAAATCGATCCCCTGCGTTACCGTCAGGTAGCTTGCATACCGCCCATTTTACGCCCTTGCACACTCGCATCACCAAACCTCATCCCTATACTCGGTACATATGTTTAGCATTCTCGCAAGACAACAAATTTCTGCATAATTGAGAGGGAACCAGATATTGGAATGCATACACGGCTAATTGCATTTTGACGTCCAGTTTCACAAAGTAGTACTATATGGGTGCAGGGAACAGTCGGAGTATAGAATCATTAATCCACACTAATAATATGTATATTTTTTTTCGAGTTATTACACTAGTATTCAATCTCTGCTTTAAATATGTGCGGTGTCGAGGCTTCATTTCCGTCTGCTATATACGGACTGAATAGCGCAATGAATTGCTTTCTACTTGAATTGTGAAGTAATTTTACGAGGTTAAATAAACGACGCTTTTAAGCATGGCAACAACCCTTTCATTGCAGGCTGTTAGAGGTCTACATCGACTTGCAGGCCGGATGCAACGGCTACCTAGTATCTTCTACTGCGCAACATTAAGAAAATGACATGTCACCTTCTTGTATTAAATCAAGCCTAGACACTCTGTCGTCAGACCTGCCAGAAATTAAGCATTCAACTTCGTGCAACGGAGAAAACATGAATCCTTGCAAGGCCTTTCCCAAATAGGAAGGTTACGTGAAATTACCCGATTGGGCTGATGCGGGGAAACGCAGAATCATGTTATGCTAGGAGGTGTTTCTTTGACTTCATAAACAACAACAGATAACATAAGCTGTTGATTGAATGAGCATACGGAAAATTTTTTTCAGTCTTATCCGGACTGTGGGCATTTACACTTATGTCTACTATATCTCCCATCACAATTGGCAAGAGCTACAACTCTACACCGGGAGAGATACCTCAAACCAGCAATAACACCTTCCCCTAATCAATAATTGCATCATCAATAATCCCTCCTCGGTTTAATAAACACCCGACGGAAAATTTCCCTCAAGACCAAAAAAAAGAAGCTTGATCAAAACCGTGCAATGAGCATACACTCCTAAATTAAACTACTTGCGAACTAATGCACATGCTTTTCCCCCGCACTGGAGTGATCGACAGCCACTCTGGGCCCGGTATGCCCAGTCCCCTACTGGAGGTAACCTAGAGGTGAAAACACATGTCGAATCAGCTACGTACGTGTCCGAATTTATCCCTTGATTTTGATTGAATGCTTGTTTCGAGTTAAGATCGGCAACATTTTGCTACTACTACGTACTTTTGCTCGGGTAATTATTTGTGGTTGATGTAACCGTTGAGAAAAGATTTATGCGGTGCGGTGGTGGTAATAAATAGCAATGATGTACCCATGTTTGGAAGGATTTTCGGATTATCTGGGTCAAGCAATTGGCAATTCGACAAGTCCGGCAGTATCGATTATGAAGGTTTTTGAGACTACGGCTGTGGCTCTGGCGTGCCTTTCGGGGCAGGTCTTGGGTAGAGCTGTTTCCCATCGTGGGGGTGCTTTGAATGTGTTTGAGAATAGTGGTGTTGAGCAGAGGGCTCTGTTGCAGGATGTTGTAAGTTCTTAAACTCAAGATGTTGTTTTTGAGTGGGTTTGGGGTCTAGTTGGGATGTATTGACTGGATTAGGTGACCTGGGATAATCAATCGCTCTACATCCATGGAGAAAGATTGATGATATTCTCTGGCGAAGTCCATCCATTCCGGTATGTTTTCCCATTCCTACAATTCCAAGCCCAACTTTCTGTTCATTCTAACCCACTTATCCCGAATCAAGGCTACCGGTATCATCCCTCTACATCGACATCTTCCAAAAAATCAAAGCCCTCGGCTTCAACACCGTCTCCTTCTACGTCGACTGGGCTTTGTTGGAAGGTAAACCAGGCAGTTATCGCGCCGACGGTATATTTGATCTGCAGCCTTTCTTTGATGCCGCAAAACAAGCTGGGATTTACTTACTTGCTCGTCCTGGTCCGTATATCAATGCTGAGGTATCCGGTGGTGGGTTTCCAGGTTGGTTGCAGAGAGTCAATGGGACATTGCGGACGAGGGATCCAGGGTATTGGGATGCTACTGAGAAGTAAGTAACGTATACTCATCCCCCGAGACAAACGTGTACTGACTAGATCAGTTATGCAAACCATATCGGCGCAACAATAGCCGCAAACCAAATCACCAAAGGCGGTCCCATTATTCTCTACCAGCCGGAGAATGAGTACTCGGGTTTCGCCACCGGTTACTCAGATGACGCGCAGTATATGCAGGATATTATGGATACTGCCAGAAATGCGGGGGTTATTATACCGTTTATTAGTAACGATGCATGGGCTGGTGGACATAATGCGCCTGGATCGGGGGTTGGGGCTGTTGATATTTATGGTCATGATTCTTACCCGTGAGTCGTTTAAGTCCCTGCAATGCCGCTTGAAAATTCGTCGTACTGATGTTGCTATAGGCTAGGATTTGATTGTGTATGTTCTCTGAAAAGATTACTGGACCCCTTCTTGCTGACGAAAAGCATAGGCAAACCCATCGACATGGCCATCTGGTGGTCTACCGACGTATTTCCGTGAAGACCATATCGAGCAAAGCCCGTCTACTCCGTTCTCCCTTGTCGAGGTACATTACCCATGCACGAACAAATGAGAAAAGTGAGCGCTGACAATAGTAGTTCCAAGGCGGTTCTTTCGACCCGTGGCAAGGCAGCGGATTCGAGAATTGCGTTGCTTTGCTCGGTCCGGAATTCGAAAGGGTTTTCTATAAGAATAACATTGCGGCTGGTGTTGCGTTCTTGAATTTGTATATGGTGAGTCTTTCAAGCAACATACTTCACTATGGGTTTCATGGTATCTGACTTGTCAAGACATTCGGTGGCACCAATTGGGGAAACCTAGGTTACCCAGATGGCTACACATCCTACGACTACGGTGCCGCAATCTCTGAATCTCGAAGCATCACTCGCGAGAAATACAGTCAACTGAAACTGCTTGGAAATTTCCTCAAAGCTTCGCCTTCTTACCTTGACGTTGTTCCCGGCAGCGCTTCAAATGGTACATACACCAGTACAACGGCGTTGACTGTTACACCCTTGATTGGTCGAAGCACCAAGTCATCCTTCTATGTGGTCCGACACGCGGATTATACCAGTCTAGATTCGACCAGTTATACTCTCAAAGTGCCTACTAGTGCTGGTACTCTGACCTTGCCTCAATTGGGTGGCTCTTTGACCCTGAATGGCCGTGATTCCAAGATCCATGTTACAGATTATGATGTTGCAGGAACGAACATCTTGTATTCGACTGCGGAGGTATTCACATGGAAGAACTTTTCCGACCACAAGGCGCTTGTTCTGTACGGTGGGGCTGGTGAGCATCATGAGCTGGCTATTTCTTCGTCGTCTAGTGCAAAGATCTCGATTGTCGATGGTTCCAAGTCTGGTGTGACGACAAAGATACAAAACGGCCAAGCAATCATAGCATGGGATGTAACTTCCTCCCGCAGGATTGTGAAGGTGGATGATTTGCTCGTATTCCTGCTCGGTAAGCTTCTAATCAGATGTATCGTTTCGACCAACAACTGACATTGTAGATCGCAACTCGGCGTATGACTACTGGGTACCTCAAGTCGGCACATCGAATAACAGCATCGGATTCACCACCCCCGAGACAGTTGCAAGCTCCATCATTGTAAACGCTGGCTATCTCGTGCGATACGCATGGCTCCAAGGGAGCGAATTGCACCTCTCTGCCGACTTCAATGCTACAACTACCGTTGAGGTTATTGGCGTGCCAAAGGCCGCGACTAGCTTATACGTCAACGGTGTCCTATACAGCCATACCAAGACTTCCAACGGATTCTGGACTGCGAGTGTGAAATATAGCGCTCCAAAAATCAACTTGCCGGATTTCTCAAAACTGACATGGAAATATGTCGACTCACTGCCGGAAATCCAGTCAACGTACGATGACAGTGCATGGGTTAGTGCCGACCATGACTGGACCAACAACACTGCCAATCCTCTTAAAACGTCTGTATCACTTTACGCCTCCGACTATGGTTTCAACACCGGTCACCTGCTTTACCGTGGCCATTTCGTAGCCAACGGCAATGAGAAAACTTTCTACGTCGAAACCATCGGTGGCAGCGGCTTCGGAAGTAGTGTATGGTTGAACGGAACGCTCCTGGGATCATGGACAGGCAATGCGAACAATGATTCTGCGGCCTCCACCTACACTCTGCCGACCTTGAAATCTGGATCCAGCTATACTCTCACGATTCTCACCTCAAATACCGGCCTAGAGGAGGACTGGACTGTTGGTACGGAGACAATGAAAACTCCGAGAGGCATTCTTGACTTCGACTTGTCCGGACACAGCCAAAGCGATGTTACCTGGAAAATCACCGGCAATCTAGGTGGTGAGGACTATGTTGACCTCGCTCGAGGACCTCTGAATGAAGGTGGTCTCTATGCCGAACGTCAGGGCTGGCATCAACCATCCCCACCAAGCAGCAACTGGAAAACATCGAGCCCCTTGGACGGTATCAGCCAGGCTGGCGTAGGCTTCTACTCAACTTCCTTCACTCTTGATCTTCCTCAAGGATACGACATCCCGGTATACTTCACGTTTGGCGACAGCAGTGGCAGTTCATACAGAGTGCAACTATATGTCAACGGATATCAGTATGGTACATACGTTCCGCAACTTGGTCCCCAGACGCAGTTCCCCGTTCCACAAGGAATCTTGAACTATCAAGGAGAGAATTGGGTGGCGATCACTCTTTGGGCGCAGGAGAGTAGCGGTGCGAAAGTGGACAGCTTTGAGCTTACCTACACGACGCCGGTGTTGACTGCATTGACAGGCATTGAGTCATCGCCGCAGCCTGCTTATAGTCAGAGAGCGGGAGCATACTAGAGTGTAGATAGTATGTAGCTGGCTCACCTAGCAATGCAATGTACAGTTGATCTAGTGCGATAGCCTTCAGGGTAGTATTGAAAGAAGAATCTTTGATGAATAGGAGGTTAAAAAGAGCAGTTATCTTCAGCTGCTTGTTTATTGTCATTCACGTGAGCTGCACAGCCAAATGAAAAAAGGAGAGCCATAGGGTATGGTCCTTCCTATTTAGGTCTCGAATGCTGCAATCTGATTGGTGGATATGCAGGCCATGTAATCTGTGTGGCGGTGCTGCCGAGGCAGCCGATCTTGCAGTCTGATTGGCTAATCAGACCCGCTCCTCTTCAACCTCAGACGAAGTGGCGTCTATGATCGGCTTAACTCCGCAAACGCCTTCATCCTTCTCATCTGTCATCCATCAACCTTTCCAACATTCTCTTCCAAATTCGCCAGATCGAGCAAATCGACAGCCTGTCTATCTTCCTACCGTCATCCTTTGATATACTTATTTGCAGGGAGAGTTTGGTAGTCGATTGTTACGTCTGCGCCCCTTGAAACAGAAGCGCGGAACATCATAGCCACCCCGAAATCGGCTTTATTGCAGTTGCCTGGTTATAGATTGGTAAGAGTGAAAATCCAGCTCTGGCATATCTCTCAATCGGCAGCTACATTCCAAGCAATACTGACTTTCAAATATTAGTGATTGTACATAGAAGGAAGGCGCAAACCCATTGGCTATATCGTACGTGTCATTGCGTCGACGCCCGGAGGCGTAACTACCCGACTTCAATCTCAGCGGCTGCGCTCGCTGGTCTTCATTTCGAAAGCCTTCGGACGATAACAACACAGATTCGTCATGTCAAACAAACCGGTATGTTTTTTCACGTCACTCTTCAGACTGGAGTCATGCTAATAAGCTCTTCAGGATCAACCACCAGCCTACCCGGCCCCAGTCCATCAAGACGCCGGTCCCTACAATCCATCTCCGAATCACACTCCCTCTCCAGCACCATATTACCAGAGCCCACCGCCTCAAAACGGCTATTCCAGTCCTCAAAACGGATACTTCTCGCCCGGCCAGCCTCAATACGGACCTCAGGGAGGCTACTATCAACCTGGATACCAGCAAGGGTATCAACAGGGCTATCAGCAGGGCTACCCTCCGCAAGGTTACCAACAAGGCTATCCGCCACAGGGATATCAACAGGGCTACCCGCCACAGGGTTACTATGGACAGAACCCGAATGGTAGAGGATACAGTTCGTCGGATGGAATCTGTGCGGGAATAGCGGCTGCGTTCGCTTTTTGCTGCTGCGCTGATCTTTGCCTCTGGATCATCTAAGCTCAACAATCATGGCAATAATGATAATGAGATTGGGATCCTCTGTTTTGATATGGCCTACACGATGACACGCAACGGTTTTGATAAGTTTTGATATCCTTCTAAGGAGATGGTTTAGGTGAAATGGCGCTTTTCTTATGCTCGGTCCGGGTTTGGAACTTTTTGCGTTCTTGACATTGCTTGTATGATGATTCTTGAATATTGATTTTGCCCCGAAAACGGAATTCCGGGTTTTCTCTGTGTATGATTTGGCCCTTAGCTTTGACTACTATTACCACATCTGATCTTTAATATTGGTTTCATGCAATTATCTATGAACTATATACAATATAATAAGGTCAAGCAAGGAATCTCCTCGAAGTAAACAAGTGGGAAGTTAAAGTAGAAAGCAAAGATATACACAAATAGGAAGACAACAAAAACAATAGTGATATAAACATGTTAACATATCAATTCTGTTTGGTCCATAATATCATCTGCCAGTGGCCGTTGCTGTCCAATATCAATCGTATCGTGCAGTTATCCGATTTCCACAATCAATCCCACCAAAAAACGCCAAAAGAACTTTGAAAACCCCTAGGTCATCGCCGACTAGGCCGCCTATAAGGCTCATCACCACCTCCATATGCCAACGGATCAACCCTCCTATAACTTCCCCCAGTCCCCCTCCGGCGCGGCGGCCGAGGACTCGTCGCAACACTACTCTCCTCTTCCTCCACCTCCACCACATCATCCGAATATGTACCGGTAGTCGCCTCTTCCTCAATAACCACAACCTCATCATCTTCGTCATCAACAAGGTCCGATCTGCGTCTCGAATGCGGCCGTTCCCGAACCTCGACGATTTCTTCTTCCACAAATCGACGCCCCCCGGGCGGCCGATTTGATCGCGATCGAGATACTGTACTGCGCCGCGAACCTGTGCGCACAACATCGACTTCGCTGACTTCTTCTTCGACAACGATGCTTTCGCCCGTGTCGCCCCAGCCGAGGGTTTGATACAGCACGAGGACGAGGATGACTACGCCGCCGACGACGCCGAGGACGGCGCCGACCACGGTGCCGGGTGTGGGGGAGGTGTCAAGGAAGGCATATGTTGCGGGTATAGAGAGGATTTGGTCTGCTCGTTTTTGTATTGTATTTTCAAGAGAGGAGGAGGGTGCGGTTGCGGGTTCTGGTATCGGGTAAGGCTTTGTGACGAGTGTTGACGAGGAGAGAGAGATGAATGCGGAGGAGAGATCGCGGACGAAGCGGAGTATAGGTTCTGTTAGGGACGATATGGGCGCCATTGTGGGCGAAATATTATGTGGAAGCGTTGCAATATGTTATGCGATCGAGTCGACCGGACTGATCGTGGCGTTGCGCGGCGTTCCGTTATCGACGGCTCATGTTGCGAGTGCCAATTCAGTGGTCAGAAATACGATAGGGTAAGCGATTTGATATAATCTCATGCGTGTGTCTCAGATCAATCATCAGTCGTGGCAACATCGATCAGACATTCATTCGTAACAGATTGTTGACTCGTGCAGCCGTTGTCAGCGCGGGCGGTGCGAGTAAACAAACGTCGTCGTGGAGCTGGTGGAGCACTAAGCCCTGATCATTCTAGCGCGTTAACCCTAAAAGAACTGATTGACTTCCTTTCCTTCTCTCTTTACAGGAAGTTACCAACTTCATCAGGCTCATCTGAAATGTAGTACTATTCGCTACGCTCAATTTCAACTCAGCAAGATTCTCATTAGGTATCACGATCACCACCCCCCTGCTATGATGAGATTGCACCCCACGCCATACGCTCGACTCGTCGCGCAATGAAGACACTCCCCAGCAACCTGAATATACGTGCCCGTAATATGCCCGTTTGCCCAGAAGAGGATCATGGGCAAATCCCCCGCCGTCCAGTGAAAGGACGTGTCATCATATTCAATCTGCATTTTCTCGCCCACTCGAAGTTTGTACACATGGTACAGCGGGAAGTCATTGAACTTGGACCCCGTCATGAGTTTTGCAGGGTCGGCTTGAGTGCATCCACATCTCACGCCATATACTCCTCGTCCACTGAACGGAGCTGGTCGCCAGTCACCAAACTGCGAAATTTTGCCGACTAATTGGCCGCCTGGTGTCCGCCTGATTCTGACCTCAATCGTTTCCAGTTCTGAGGAATAATAAAGGTTGTTCCCGTGCACATCTTGTTTGTAGACATTGCGCCCCATACCGGTCATCTTTTTCAGCAACGGTGCAGGAACAAAACTCTTACCCACGTCTTTCGCCAATCCGACGGTAAGATCTCTGGCCATCGAGCGCATGTGCGGATGATTTTTCGGTCGATGACGAAGCGCTTCAGCCCAGCCGGAGATCATATAAATCGCTTCACCTTGCTTTGCACGTGCTGCGCCCTTGATTCTGAACTTGACATTTGGCATGTCCTCTGCGTGGGTGATTCGGGGCTTTCTTTTTTCCACGACGCCGATTTGCACCAAAGAACTAGAGAAGTTTTCTGCTAATTTGGCGAACTTCTTTATAGGGTTCTCAAGACTTCCTAGTACCTGCCCGTTCAAGCTATTCACTAACGCATACCCCGTGAAGGCGGTATAATGCACACCAAGGAGGGCAGCAAGATATAGTCTCGCGGTACTTTCGTAATGGCAAGCATGTACCATCAATTCAATCATATCTGCCAGGCTCACCTCCCCCAAACCACAGAACTGTGCCAGTCCCAGGGTGCGCGCGAGAAGGAGGTCAGTATGTTCCGGCGATTTCAACGCTTTGCGGACCATAGCCCGCGCAAACCGACCCATATCCTTCTTCGCAATAGTCGGCATAGACTTAAATGGGTTGATGTGTTGCAGCATCTGCTCACGATGCTGCGCCGGCCATGTCGCTCCCAGGCGCTTACGGATCTGGGTTCCTTTCGAACGCGAGTTGAGGTTCACGACGACAGGCTCCATTACCCCGAAGGCCTTGAGTCGGTCGGCTGAGAGTTCGGAGCGATACGGGGCATTTTCGATGTCGGTGTATACATTGAAGAATAATTCGTCCACACCGGCTGCGGTCATGATCCATCCCATTTGGGCCGTTTTGGCATCTTTTTCTGTGGTAGGTATCAATGGAGTGAGATACGCTAGTTTGGTCAGTCGGACGAAGAGTGTTTGGATTTCTTCGAGGAATTGTTGACATGCTCGCCGGTCGAGGTAGAAGACGGCGATTGTCACGCCTCCTTGGACGAGTAGTTTGACCGCGGCGGAGAGGGCATCTCTATTATTGACTTAGCGACCCCATCGTAGGATTATGGTTATGAATCGCTTACCCTGAAGAGAGAACATCTCCGACTAATTCAGATGCTAAATCACCAACATCCGCCATTATTTGAAGTAATGCTTCATAAATTTCTGAGAGAAATGTAGATAATGTTTGCAGACGGTGTAGATAATGGCTTGACTAAAATCCAGCGCATAGTCAATTCTAATTACTTTATTATTTATACTACCAGGTCATCTGGATACTGTATTTATACGTCCTTCTATGATCCTTATCATCCTATCCCCTTATTTTATTTTTGAGTCTCAGCCTCATGCCGTTGCACTTGGACAAGGAGAGTATAGCGGGAGGTTCAGGCCGCCCGAAAAAGACGTTAATAGTAAAAATAGTTAGGCTTTATTTAAGTTTATTAGAGGGTTCAGGGGGCCAAAGCACTGATTTGTTACAGTTTCCCTTTGGTGGTTGGGCGAAACGTGGCGCGTAGCCTTGGTGCTTGTTTAGCCTTTTGGCCAGTGGAGTCTCGGTCAAATTCAGTTTATCTGCGAAGATGGCATCGAGATTCCGAAATTCCGAACGTCGCTGAGACCAGACATTAGAAAAATGTCTAAATGGCAGCTGCCGATCCGACGTTCTGTCACGAACGATCCCCAAACAATGTGAAGCGTTGTGTTTGATTGTACCAAATCGTGAAAACCCGTTCCCAGCCCCCGGCACGAGATGGGACGAACTGTGGATGGAGATTTTCTGGGTATTTTCCCATGGATCTCGCTATGCTCGCTCAAAAGCCAGGAGTCCATACCCGAAATCGTGGTGTCGCAGCATATAGGTATAATGATCTCTCGAAGATCATGCATGGTGCGGATCAATTCTGTTGATGCGAATCTGACCTCGATCTTCAAAAAGGTCAATTCAGTTTCGCTGGTCCATATGCGTCAAATCTTGAAACAAACAAAAAAAGGCGGAATCCATCAGACAGGCTGTATCTCCAAATCCATCTCCGAATTCCTTCCTCCTGATGACGTATTCTTTTTCTTCAAGAAAGGAAACATAGTACAATCATTCTCATTCGTCCCTGGCCCAGGTTGCGCCTGCGTAACAAGGCGTCTGAGCTCATTCAGAATGACGAATTCCAGCTGTAACTTGAACGCATACACAAACGAATGAATAAACGACTTGAGGACATAATAGCCTGTAAAATCCAGAATGATAAGCAGCGCACTGCAACAAATAGCCGCAATCTGTATCGTGATAAGCAACACAATCGTCCTGCGAATCCGGCTATTGAACGAATCCTGCGCCATTTTGAGCGTGCCGTAGATATACAATCCGCTCAGAACGAGTTCCTGGACCGAAAACATGACGATCTGGATACGCTCGAGGATGTTCATGGTCGTTATATACTTCACGAACGAAGCCGGACTCGAAATGCCCAGCATGAAAACGACAAAGGTCGGAATATGGAACAGCACCGCATCCGTGATGATCATCGCCAACGCGATTCGCGGAATGTATCGATTGCGCATTATAAAGCTCAATAGATTCAGTCGTGAGTAGAGTACGAGCGAGAAACCCGTTACCATTCCGACCCAGCCGCATTCGGTGATGAGGGAGCTTGCGATCCATGGACAGGAGGGGACGCAGTAAGACAGCAAGAAACCGATTGCGTGGAGGGAGATGCTCCATGTTGTGATTAGGACGGAATAGAAGTAGAGGCCTGACCAGCGGTGGAAGACATAGAGGACTTGCACGGTGAGTTCGAGGGTCATCCAGAGGGGGAGTGCAGTGAAGACTGCGATTAGGGACCTGTCAATGTTAGATGGTGGATTTTGAATACTGAGAGGTTTAGTGGGGGAGAATGTGAGGGGCATACCAGATTGTTTGGTTCCAGGGCAAAGAGGTTGAAGTTGCCAGATTTAGGCCCCAGTCAAAGTCACTGACGGAGACATAGGGAACTGTGATGTTTGTCGCCATGATCTCGTCGGTCTGGATCCTCGGGACAATCGCCGCAGATTGACGAGCGCAAAGCACCTGGGCAAGAAGTGATAATAGCGATCTTTAAATCCGGCTACATCTCACGTCTAAAGACAGCACGAGACTTATTGAGCCAACGTCCAGCCTTCATCAACCGCGACTTTTTAAAAGATCATTGAATTCTGAGCGGTGCAAATTCTCGAAAAGACGCGGACCTCTGGTGATGAAAGTATCCGCCAAATATCCATATCCCGACACACGGGATTAGTTACGAAATAGACGCAATGCCTGCAGACAAGCCTTGGCCTAGGGTCTTAATACTACGTAATATACCCAATCATCGACCGTCCAGTCCAGATGAAAAGGGACGCACTGTGAGAAGATGGGGCTGCTGCTGCTGTCTGTGCAAATGGATCAAGTGGCAATACATAGTACGAGCGGTTGTATTCTTTCAACATCGAATCTCTGGTGCGTACGTACGTACTCATAGTACTTCGTACAGAAGGATCCAGGTCTGATGATGAGTGCAGATATGCGAGTGATTTCATCCAAACAGGGTCCAGATGCTATATTCATTTATCAATTATACCAGCCACCTATCAACTTTAAGAAAACCTGCGAGGATCCATACAAAGCTCGTATTCCAAGAGACTGGCCTCGCTATTGTTTGCTTTTTTCTGATGACTTTTCAGCTTTCTGCAGCGGCTACAGCCCCCATCGTGACAGATGCAGCCAATTAGAGAGTTTTTTGGGGCGGTTGAGTTAAGGTTAACGGCTCCACTACGGGACGGCCCCCATTTCCCAAAGGCATCGAGCCAATTATTTGTGGGGGTTGGGAGTTGGAGTGATGAATCTGATTTCTTGGTAGGATCAAAAGTGAGAAAAGACGGACCAAATTAGCGAATGATTCGTATCGATCAATAGCAAGCCTCTCAGCTCTCGCACCTAGTACTATGTAAGCATCAGCCTTCTCTCATTCGCCAATTTGGTCCATCATAGAGTTGAGAGAATGAAAATTAACAAAAATGCATTTCATAAGCGATTCTAGAAATCTATTTGCAAGTCTATGACCGACGTATCTACCTCCACACCAAAACAATATCTCTGGAGAAAAGGTTTTTCATAATCATCGAACAGCCTTGATAGTCTGGCCACCATCCCAAGTAACCCTCTTCCGAATAACCATCTTAAACACCCTATGCTTAACATCCATAACCTCCTGATGACCATCCAAAAGATGTGCTGAGGGCGCAAACACCAGTGCTTCACCGGTACGAAGACTTGAGATCTCATACATTGCATCCATGGTAGCACCGTCCCCATTGCCGTCCTTCTTTTGCTCGATTGGGAGATGTTTCTTGATTGTTTGGTACCATTCTGGGCTGGAGAAGCGGTGGACAATGGTGATAGAGCACAAGTCGATGAGACGAGGGGATATGGTTGGTTCTTGGGTTGAGATGATGACTCGAGCTCCGAGATGGCGTTGTTGGCGGATGATGTTTAGGAATGTCTCTGTCAGGGCGTTTGCGGCTTCGGTGTTGGTCATGTACTGACGGCTTGTTAGTAGAAGATACAAAAGTTCTAGGATAGAAAATGACGTACCTTGTGTGCCTCATCGGCAACAATCATCTTTCCACGGGACGGGTGGGAATGCAGGAACAGATCAATGGCGATTCTGAACAGAATACACGCTGTATCCTGGTCCATGAAAGGACACGACAAATCCAAGATCGTAACTCCGCCATCAACAAAATAATCTCCACCAGTCTTATCTACCCCTTTAAGGTCAAGGAACGAGTCCAACAAATCCAGTCGTTGCTCCAAAAATGGTGTCTGGGTTCGGTCCAAACGCAGGTCCTTCAACCGCTGGCGGAATTCAAAGTAGTTGAACCGTCCTTTGTTGGTAAGAGCCATTTCACGCAGGATTCTGGTCAACTGAGCCATATATAAGGGCTTAGAATCCTTTTTGCCCATGGACATGAGTGACAGCATCGTTGCAATGTTCAAATGATGAGGCTGAAGGCGGAATGGGTGGACGCTGACGCTGGGGATTTGCGAGTACATTTTCTCGAGGTTGTGGAAATTGGAAGGTGATGTCAAAACCCGGACTGGAATAGATTTGTGGAATTTTTTGCTGTATTCCGGCATTGTAGAAGCAAGGAACGCCGCCTCGCTGGGTTGATTGCTCACATTGGAGCTGTACTCGTTGTAATGAAGAACAAGAGTTGAGAGAGGCTTCTTCAGTACTCCAAGAGCAGGGAAGGGCAAGGAACAGTTTTCTGGTTTCTTGTTAGCCTACTCAATCTGAAGGACACGAATTGAATGGGTAATAACCTATGATGCAAGAAGTGGTATGTGACTTTCCACTACCCTGCAGACCACAGATAAAAGCAGAAAAGGGCGTATTCGTATTAAGCATTACTCTCGGGTCAACGAGGTCTTCAGACTGCTGTGAAGCCAAGTGGCCAAGAAGACCAAACTGAGATGGCATTTTGCTTCCCATGTCTTCGAGTGTTGGCGACACTAATACCGAATGCTCAATACTGCGAGGGTTCTCGTCTGAGGAACTGGAATTCTCATCCGCGATACTCAGAAATTGAAGCTGGCGCTCCAAGTCTGGCGTCCTTGACGCACGCGGAAGGTTGTTATCCTCGGAGGTCAGGCGCTGAGTCGCCAAATGTTCCTTGAAATCTGCACTTGATGAGACTTGGTGGAAATGATTGTTTCAATATAGCACACATACCGTTTAGGATTGCATTGGTAGATTGCACGAGGTCAGCGTGCTCGTCAACTGCTTTCACTTTTGTTTCCGTTTTCTGGCTCGGTTCCGATACTACAATTTTGCCGTCTTTTGACTTCTTTGGTTTCTTCGCCTTTGGTTGTTTTGGTAGCAGCTCTTCTTGCGGCTTGGTATGGGAAACTGGATGTTCAAACTTTGGTTTCTTAGGCTCTGGAAACTGCTTTGGCTGACCCTTCCCGATACCAGAATTATTAAAGTTCTGAGCTGACTCCTTGAGCTTTTCAAAGGGCTTCTTCTCTCTCTTCTTCTCTTTAGCGGGCTTTTCCTTTTTCTTTTCTTTTTTCTTTTCAAAGACTTGTGGTGCAGGTTCAGTTGAAGGAGGAGGGTCAACAGGCGCCTAACTTGGTTAATATCAACGCTATAATGTGCTCGAATCTATGTAAGGTATCTCACAGGCTCTTCATTAGATGCCTCTATCTGCTCATTTTCAGGTTTCGATGAATCAGCCGCCTTTTTAGCTGCTTTGTCTTCGAGAACCAACGCATATCTAAAACAAATTGTCAACATCATGAATTTAAAAAATTTAAATCTTGATGTGACTTACCCAACCACAATGTCTCGGATCCAATCGGCCTTTTCTGGATAATCTTCGACATATCTCGAAATGATCTCTTCCTTGTCAATGCTACCCCTCATCACCATATTCATTCGCACGTCCTTTCGAATGTCATTTCTCAGATTGTCTGCCTGACCTGGCTCTTGTGCGTTGTGTTGTTGGCTGCTGTGCTCAGGCTGCCTTGCCTGCTGTTCAGCTGCAGCCGCTCGTTTGGCTTTTGATCTGGCCATTATAGCAGTGTTTACTCTTCCAGTCAGAAATATGGTATCGGATGAGCGTTGAGGCCAGATGAAAGAGCCTCACCAGCATCCCCAAAATTTTTGAAGATGAAAAAGAGATCCACCTGTGGGTCGGCCCTTACCCCTTGCCAATTGCCGTGCCCGGGAAAAGTGGGTGCTACCCTAACACTGGATTGTGGGATAACCCTGATAACCCTAATATCTCCGATAACCCTAGGGCAAACGAATGACTAGACTCTTAGCGAGTTGTGCTGTCTCAGAATCTTGTGAGATGACTTGATCTTTTGTTCTCTGAGATGTCTTCTCTTTCCTTCGTTTTATGCGTGCCGATACCCACCATAATTCCCTGCCACACAAGAAGTCTCAAGCTGCTCACACATCCCACCTTTTTTGGAATTTGGATCCTATTGCTATGCCGACAGGTTTCATGCCTTCAAAAATTAGTAATTGGAGCTACTACTGGTTGGAATATAGGGGTTCTCAAAAAGTGCAATTTAAAGGCCCTTTCTCTGCATCTGGAACGAGTCGAGATTAGTTAGGGCTTCGAGGATAGAGGTGCAAGATAGAGGGATCTATGTGACGACTGAACAATTGGCCAGACCAATCCATGAATGTCATCTAACCATAGAGACAAGGCTACCAGTCAGTTATTATATTATATCAATTCGCAAACGCGTTTTCTTCTTTGAGAGGCAAGCATACCCTAAGTAAGATGATTCGTCGCTCTATTCAGCGAATCCAATTTCTTGCATATGATACATATTCACCCAGGTGAAATTCAAATCTGGACTAATTTTAAGTCGATAGAAACTCGGCCAGCATGGTACTGTGCTCGAACATAAGTGCATATGATTGGCTTATGCCTCCATGTCTTGCCTAGGCGCAGCCTTGCGCAGCCTCACCGCGACATTTTCTCTGGGCTACGTATTCGATACTCGACAATGTCTCGTCTTCAGCAGATACTTTTAAGTATATTCTATTCGGAATTTTGTGGTAAGCAATAAATAAGGTATAGCAGTCGGTCTATTTCTATTGTGCAAGCGAATACTAAGATTTGCAGGGATCCTTGTCACAGCCTTGGAAGCTAAGATAGGTGAGTTCCGACTCCTCATGCGGGCTGGCGATGCATCAAAAGGGTCACACGGGTAACACCTGGGTAATGATGCAACAAGAATGATTGATAGCCTTCTTGGTTGTCTTCCTCAGAGTAAAATATTCGGCTTCCCCCAAGCATTACCAGTCCCAGCTCACACTTTCCAATCTAACACTCGTGTATACCTAGGACAATGTCAAACAGCGTCTTCCCTCCTCGACATGTATACTTTCCAGAGAATGAACATGAAACCACCGTGATCTTCCTACACGACAGGAACAGCACTGGACCCGAGCTAGCAGACCATTTCTCGAAGTCGACAGGGAAATCCGGAAATACCTTGTATGAGCATTTTCCGAGCACTCGTTGGGTGTTTCCATCTGCTCGAGCAAGGCATTTTTACTGGACGGATGCGGATCGACGACAGCTGGTTCAAAATAATAAAGACAGTACTACCGAGTGGTTTGAACTGGCTTCTCTGGAAGACGTACAGCTGGTATCGCCGGAGCAGCTTACGACACTACAGGAGAGTGCAACATACATATTGCGGATCATTGACGATGAAATTGAACATATTAAACGTGTTGGTGGCAGTTTCCAGAACATCTTTATAGCGGGAATTGGCCAGGGAGCGGCGTTGGGATTTGTCGTTTTGTTATGTGTCCATCATGAGCTTGGTGGCTTTGTGGGGATGGATGGCTGGATGCCGTTTGCCGAGACTTTGTCGAGCATGCTAGAACGGAACCAGGTAGACGAGGCTGGAGGATTTTTCAAGTCAACTTTCATCGCCGCTGTGCAGCAAGTATACATTCAGCGACAGAAACAACAGCAAGCGTGGACGGCGTACAATACTTCCTCAGCTCATCCATCGCCTCCGGTTGTGCAACCCGGGGAACAGTCTGCAGAAACAGAAGTCGTTACTTCCAAAGTTATTGTCCCTGAGTACGTCAAAAGTATGGGTATTTTTTTGGGGCGCAGTCAGATGACCAAATCTGAGCTGGGAGCTCAAGCTGTTGGCCTCTTGAAGCGGATAGGGTTCTCCCGGGTATCATGGAGCCCAAAGCCAGGTAATTTCATTAAAAAAGAGCCGGGCGAACACGATAACACTTCGGCCTTCCCTTTCGGAACGCCAGGGCAAGTTGAGGAGATGATCAGTTTCTTTCAGGATCTGAACCTTGCACATTAGTTGATATTCAGCTTTTTCATTTTGAGCTAGGCTGGGGTACCAAGCAGCCAGTGTGGATGAGCAACAAACGATGTCATTTGCTCGGCAATGCGTAGTCCATATAGATACCAAGAAATGAAGATGAAGATGAAGAAGATGAAAGGAAGCAAATGTGAGAATGGGTGGAAATGGCTGTGGGGCGTCGCTAGGGACTTCCGCCAATCAGAGCTCGTAGATCCGCTCTTGCCCCGGTATCTAACGCTAGTCCATATCAGGCTAGCACATAACAGCAATCAATTGGCCTCCGAATATTTTTTTCTCCTGCTTCTTTCTGCGCTGTCCCTATCTGTCTCTCCAGTTGTTGCTGCTCTTCTTCACCCTTCATCCATCACAGCTCCTTTTTCCCTTGCTTCATTATTCAGGTATCCAGGAGTGCAGTTTTTGTTCAATTTCTTCCAGGCTTTTATCAGCCTCTTTCTTCTCCCCCTTTCGCAAAATGTACAACGCCGTTCGTCGCGGGCCGGCCCTAGCGAGAGCGTTTCGAACATGCGCTTCCCAGGTCTCGCAGACTGCTAGAGTCGCATCTACTGCGACTACAAGCCTTCCGAAGCCATTGCCATCGGCACTCATCTCCCTCCGTCAAATCCGATCGTTTCAATCCTCGACTCTTTTGAAGCAGGCCAATGCTGCCGCCGCTGCTACCCAGCCCCAGGAGTCGTTCAATTCCATCTCCGAATTCTCGGAATTGGGCAATCAGGGCTACGTGCATCCGCGCATCATTCACTCCATCACCCAGAATATGAACATCAACTCCATGACCGACGTACAGAAACTGACCATCTCCCACTCCGTCACAGGCGCTGATGTGTAAGCTTTATCTCGCTGGACTCTTTTCTGTAATAGAAAAATAAGCTAATTTTCTGTTGTTCTATAGTTTGGCTCAAGCTAAAACCGGTACTGGAAAAACCCTTGCCTTCCTTGTTCCTGTTCTGCAAAGGATCATCACCAATGACCCCAACCTTCTTCATAAATCACGTGGATTTAGTCGAGCCGACTCTCACGATATCCGTGCCATCATCATCTCGCCCACTCGTGAGCTCGCCGAGCAAATCTCTGTCGAGGCCAGAAAAGTTGCGGCTGGCACTGGCATTGTGGTCCAGACTGCTGTTGGCGGTACAAGGAAACAAGAAGGTTTAAACCGGATTAGGAGAGAGGGTTGCCATGTTCTCGTTGCTACCCCTGGACGTTTGAAAGATATTCTGTCAGACTACAGCAGTCGGGTTGCTGCACCTAATCTGGATATTCTTGTTCTTGACGAAGCCGATCGACTGTTGGATGATGGATTTGGTCCAGAGATTGACAGTATCAAAGATCTACTTCCTGACCCGTCCGTAAGGGATCGACAAACCCTGATGTTTTCTGCAACTGTGCCCCGTGAAGTCATGGGTATGGTGCGCAAGTCCATGAAACCGGATTTCCATTTCGTCAAAACGGTCAATGAAAATGATGTCCCCACACATTTGAGAGTGCCCCAGAGAATGGTTTTCCTTCGAGGCTTCGAGAATGGATATCCCGCAGTCGTTGAGATTTTGAAAAAGTACATGGAGCAAGCAGCGGCCGACCGGACCATGCGTCCAATGAAGGCCATTGTCTATTTCAACACCACGGTTGAAGTTCAGCTTGCCAATGAAGCTTTTGGTGCGCTGCTTATTGATCCTATGCAACGTCGCAGTGGTAACCCTCTGGGTCGCAAGATTTACCACATTCATTCCAAACTTACTCAGTCTCAGCGCACGAATTACTCTGAGGCATTCCGACGCGCCGATTCCGCTGTTCTTATTTCATCTGACGTGACTGCGCGAGGTCTTGATTTCCCGGATGTCACCCATGTTATCCAAGTTGGTGTTCCTAGGAACCGAGAATCCTACATCCACCGTCTGGGCCGCACAGGTCGTGCTGGTAAAGAAGGTCAAGGCTGGGTCCTCATTCACGACGAAGAAGAACAATCCTTTGTTGAACAGTTAGGTGACCTGCCTATTGAACAAGACACCTCTATTGATGCCGCGAATGCCGATATGTCCAAGTTGGACTCGTTGTCCGGACCGGTTGCTGAGACCATCAATCAAGTTACAGCAGCGTTGAAACTGGTTCCTTACGAGGTCAAGGAAGATGCTTACCGTATTCAACTGTCGTCCAATGTCGGTACCTTCCCCCGCAAAAGAGTACTTGTATCTGCACTCAACGATTTGAGCAAGCACGGATGGGGTCTGCCTGAGCCACCTGCAATCAGTCCAGTAATGTCCCAGAAGCTTGGTTTTGACAGAGTTCCTGGTGTGAGGATTGAAGAACGACGAACTTCCAGGGGCGGGTTGGATAGATCAAATGCCGGTCCGCCTTTAGGTGCTCGGTGGCGCTTTGAACGTCCTCGACGAGATGGTTTTTCCAACCGTGGCGGGAATGATTTCGATCATTCTTCCGGTGGTGGTCGTCGGTTCCAACGTCCTCAACGGGATGATTGGTTCAGTACGGACCGGGCCAGAGGTCGCCGTGACTGAATAAAACGTGAAGTGCCAATTCCTTTCATAGACAGCGATGGAGAGAGCTATGAAAAGTACTTCTGAGACTCGCATATTGGCGTTTTCGATTTCATACTCAGCATACCTTCTTCTTTTTCTGCCCATGTGACCAGAGTAAGGTGCACTCTGGCTTGTGCTTGTTTTACTGCATATGTTTCAAATTCTTTTCTTGTACTCTGTCGTTGTTATACGTACCCTTCAAGTTTTCATTACGTCGTTTTAATCCAATCTCCTTCTTCACGACATTTGAAGATACGAGGTCATATGTGGTTGGCCAGGAAGAGAAGAAAACAGTGGACGAGAAGATGATAATGGCCTATCTCGTTTCCAATTCTATGTACGGTATATTGTGGGATCTTGACATTTTACTAGGTAATCATCGGGCATGGCGTCTTTTATTTTGAGGACATTGTGTGTTTATGTATTCTTTTCGTTTGCCTTGTCTCTTCTCTTTTCTACTGTATATCATCTTATTTCTTGGGTGTTTTGAATTTGTTCTACCTATTATTAGCTGGAGGTCTTTCTCTGAACATGGAATCGTGTATGCTGTTGTGTTCAGTTTCTTGCTTGCATCAATTGATGCGTCGGACATGTTTTGATACGAAATCAGTATATAGAATGTTACTCTAATCTCCTCTTTATCATTTTGCTAAAGGTCGACCTCTCATTTCTGTGTTATACACAAACACCCTCGGTGAGTAAGTCGCCTGTCTCGGGCACAGATTACCTACGGAGTAGCAGGATCCAACTTCGCCGTAATCCTCGCCCCATCCTCTGACACAGCAATGGCACTATTCAACCGAACCGTCCACTGTCGCACCAAATGACCTTTGAGAATAAGCCCTACCATAATACCATCCACCAGCAAGATGAGAAAAGCCCCCAATCCCCACATCCACCCAACACCCATCGCAGTCTGCCAATCCGTCGAAATGAAAACCGACATCAGCCCAAACGAAATGCGATACGCATTCAGCGACACGGACGTTTCAACGGGATTGTGCAGAAAGCATTCCACGATATAATTATAGCAAACCGGCATGACGAGCAGAGCACCAAACCATATAAGAAACGAAGCCACAGCAAGCACCATGAAATGCAGGTGGTACTGCAGACCTGCGCCATACAGGCCTATAGCGATGGGTAATAGGAGGGATGGCAAAATCGTGTTTGCGAGTCGGTATTCGGTCTTCCAGGTTCCACCTCCTCGTCGGCGAGCGACCCATAAGGGGATTTTGTCGTTGAAAAGATAGCCGTAGACTTGGGCGGCTATCATGCCGATCCAGGCTGTCATGGTGAAGAATGCTGTTTGGAGGGAGGAGAAGCCGTAGCCTCCGATTGCGGTGGGGGGTTGGAGGTATGTGGCCAGTGTTGAGGCTTGCATGATGGGGAGGCCTAATGCGATGAAGATGTATGTGCCCATTAGAAGGGTTATGGGTGCAAAAGTGATTTGTAGGGGTGTAATGGCGCGTTTGATCTATTGTCCTTCATGTTATGATTGTTCATATACGTTTTGAGGGCAGATAACTCACCAATTCCCGGCCTTTGCCTGCAGGTTGAGTCCTTGTGCCGGGCAAGAAAGTGGCAATTCGATTAGCAATCCATGATTTTGGCAAGGGCGAGCGAACAGTCACGCCTGGCTGACGACTAAAAGTCGTATCCTCGACGAAGAGAAACACTCCTATGATAGCAGCGCCTACAGGCCCAAGTGTCCACCAAAATGTATAAGTCCATGGCAAAGTATGGGCAACAAATCCCCCCAGCGTGCCACCACCAACGACCGCGAAAATAATCAAGACCTCAAAGACCGCGAACGCTTTCCCGCGTTGATGCAAGAAGAACATGTCAACTATATACCCTGCTCCGAGGCTTGAAGGGATACCCCCAAACAATCCGCAAATAAATCGAGAAATCGTAAAGGAGATGTAATCACCGGCTCCGGTCATTTTCGCGGCCCAGATTTGACAGAAAAACACGACTACGAGACTCCAAAGGATTACAGAACTGCGTCCAATCACCGCGACAAATGGGATGAATAGGAATGGCCCTGCAACCCAACCAGCGAGAGATGCTGCGACTGTGTTGAGCATGTCGCTTGTGGTGTCGTGGTAGGTCTCTGTTTGTAAGAGAAAGGTAAGTTGATTGGAGTTAGGGGCCATCTGTCCGGCGAAACCAGCAAAACCGACGCAGGCGAAAATGAGTATCTTCTTGTGTATGGGCCAGTTCTATTTTTCGTCCATTAGATTTTCTCGAAAAGATCATTCCTGAAATCGGGTGAAATCGATATCAGGATATGAATCACTCACCAACGGATCCTCAGCATCGTCGGTTGGCTGTGGAACGAGGATGACCGCGTCGCCATTCTTCCCCTTTATCACTCTGGGAGATTCCGAGACCGTTGTTATGATCCCTTTAGGCTCGAGTTCAGACATGGTCACAAAGATGTTCGTTCACCGGAAGAGTAAATCCAAAAACCGGTGGGGGAAGAAAGAGAAAAAAAAAAAATAGAGTAGAGGAATGGACTAAAAACAAAGAGCTCACATCCCACAATCAGATTACACAATGGGGCAGGCTATATGTAGTCTACCATCAATTCCACGACTTAGGGGGGTTGATAATGGTGGGTATCTTAAAATGTGTCTACTTTACGCATCCAGGCCCTCCAAGTCACAGTTGTACGGTCAATATATCTGCAAGAGGTATAATAAGCCGTACAGCTAAAATAGTCATCTTTCAACTGTCGAGACAGCCTACACAGTAAATTTCGTACATGCGATGTATGGAGGTCCTTATCGCCAGAACTCCTTTCACCGCGGATACGCCGAAATAAGCATGTGCCATCCATGGATGGAAAATTTAAGTAAACCAACGAGGACGAGTGCTCCTAGTAGATAGAGCACGGCTTGATATTTGAAGGCTTGGTTCGTATGCACGCAGGTTCAAACGTTGGCAAGGTACCCTGCACAGATACGGATTTTCCGTGGAAGAATTATATTAGCTATAAACATAGAGTAATACTGTGATACTACCATATTAGTGCCTTTCTATGCAAGTTTGAGGTAGTACTAGTACTATCTAGTGGGGTGCCACTTCATATAAACGCACATGGATGTAGGTCTCGATTCGGTTCCGAATTCAAGGATCTACGGATCTAAGGGTTCAAGGGTCCAAGGGTCCGATAGTCCGCCGGTCCCGCATGGCTGTCCGGAATGGTGATACCCAGGTACCGTATGTTAATTGATTATTTACACTAAGTTGCCCAACCTAGCACAGGAAAGCATATAGGAGGTGCTAGTCCTGAGTTCTATAGAGTAGTTTGTAAGTACCAGGGGCAGCTGAACTTTTTGTCCATATGTGCGGGTATATATCTTTTTTTTACTCCTGGGGCGATTCTGTCATTCTGTCATCCTGTCAACCGGTCTCGACAGTAAAGCCAGATCCCGCATGTTCATATCCCAGTTTTCATGCTCAAGGCTGTTGCAAACATGGCGCTCAGTGATCGAGGAGTGAAGATGATCATCATCATCTCGGTGTTGATCAGCCTCTCTATCGTATGCGTAACTCTGCGTATCTTTGCACGGGTCAAAAGAAGGATTGGTTTTGGCATAGATGATTATCTGTGTTTTGTGGCCACTATTTTCTTGATTTCTATGTTGATAGAATTGGTCCTGTGTAAGTTTGTGGTGCTAAGGAAGAGAAATGTAAAAAAATGATGGTGACTGAAAAGATTTCTTGCCATACCAGGGTGCACTATTGGGGGCAATGGTGAACATGCAGGAGACTTGGACAGTCGCACTCTCGTTTTGTTTGGACAGGTATGAAATTCTATATGCGGGTGCTTTTCCAAATGATCATCCAATCCTATGATCTCGAGTTGAGTCAGGTTATGCGAGTTCTAATTTTTTTCATCAGATTTTTCTAGCAAACCAATTCTCCTACTTTGTGGTCTGCCCAACGCTAAAGATCTCCATCATCTGCTTCTATCGACGCATATTCTCCATCCCAATGTTCCAAAAGATTACAATGATGCTGAATTGCCTTATCGCCGCTTGGGGCACAGGCATATTCCTCGCTTGCGCGCTGCAATGCAGGCCTCTGAAAGCGTTTTGGGACCGGTCCATCAACGGCCATTGCTTCAACTTGGACACGTTTATCATTGTGAACCAAGTTTTCAATGTGGTTGTAGACTTTGTCATTCTATTTCTGCCAGTCCCGATGATTTGGCGCCTTCATACGGGGACACGAGATAAGATTGCGCTAAATGGAGTATTTGCGCTTGGTGGATTGTAAGTGACCTATCCATCCTACTCTTGCGACCTCGGGATGTCAATGAGAGCGAGTATATCATGACAAAGACTCTGATTGACGGTATGGTGTGACAGCGTTTGCTTCGCGAGTATATATCGTATCGTAACCCTATTCTACATCAATAGCTCAGACGAGTCTTGTAAGTATACACCTGCTATTGTTGATTCCACCCACTACATCGTGTCTCTGCTGACCTTTATAGACACCGTTTACCAGGCAACTCTCTGGACTCACATCGAACCATCAGTCGGTCTGATTTGCGCCTGTCTCCCTACCATCCGAGGTCTCCTCCCCGCAGGGAAACTTTCCAGAAATACCAGCGGCCCTTCAGATTACATGAACTCAACCGGCTGGAGTGTCTCCAAATCAGGAAATTTTGCAGACGTTCCCAATAAGACTGTCTTCGAGCCTCGAGACCACGAGCTACATTCGCTTACCACGGCGGATGATGTTGAAAGTGAGAGACGCTTGATTGCCAATGGCGCCGCACGTACCTCGAAGGTTAACGCGATGAATATCAACGTTGAGACGGAGATTCGCATTCAGACTGAGTCGGCGGAGAAGCAATAGAGAAGGGAAGAGGAAGTTGACACAGTCAGTGTTGAAACAAATACATAGCCAGGGGTTAGGGTTAGGTATACGAATGAATGGACCCTTTCTTTTCTGTATTATTGCAACTCATGTCGGGGGTCGGCCTAATTCTAGAAGTTCGTAAAGCCACTAATAAGCTATATCAGAAACGAGAAATTAAAATAATATTTGTACAGAAAATGGCGCTGCTGCGCCGCGCTGTGTTATAGGACCCTGGACCTTAGATGCTAGCTACATGTTAACTATCTATCTAGAGTCACTACTGGTGAGAGACCCTACTCTACATATGTAGGCTTTATTGTAAGCAGCCTAGTTTCCGGGTTAATATGTTTTTAGTATCCTTCGAATACGGCGTATCCATGATCATTTATTACCTAGATAGACTTCAATAGCGAAGCAAGAAAATAGTATACCTAGGTGTAATTTATGTACATATGTAATGAGTTCTCAGGACGAATTCGTTTTAAAGCAAAAACCAGGTAGATCTCTCGCCCGGTCAAATCGCCAACTACACAGCGGCTTCTCACTGACTGCCTTGCCTAGGTGTTATTTTGCGCTCGGGGTCTGTGTTCAAATATTGGCTAAACCTCGAAACTCTTTTCTGCACGCCGGATGGCACGTTGACTAGGGTTGACCGCATCACTAACTATAAAATTGATTACAACGTTGTAATGCATTGAACAACCAGGCCCCTATATATATTTAATATATATTTATCCTCTGATTTGTAGTTACATGGCAGGGGTAGATGCACGTGAAAACGCTGCCGCGCTAGCGGTTATCGAACGAAGACCGAACATAAAACATCGAGACGAGAGCTGTAATTGGAAGAAACTACTCAATTTACAACCCTTTCTCTTTTATCATGGCAGCAGCGCAACCTCAATCTCAATCTCAATCATCGCCGTTGGTGGTCCCCTTGCTCATCGACGGTAAAGAGGAATCCCCTACTTCCACCTTCAACATCATCAGCCCATACACCAACTCACCATGTTGGACTGCTGCCTCTGCTACTCCCGCAGACGCAATCCGTGCGGTTGACGCTGCGGAGGCTGCATTTGTGACTTGGTCACAGACAAAGCCTACTATAAGACGGGATATTCTGCTCAAAGCGGCTGATATACTAGAAAGCCGCCTGGAGGAGAATGCTGCTATTATGCGCACGGAGATGGGCGCTGATGTAGGCGCCTCGCAGGGATTTGTGGTCCCGTTGAGCATTCGTATGCTACGTGATATTGCTGGTCGCATCACGTCAATTTGTGGTAGTTCTCCTGTGGTTGAGGAGGATGGCCAGAGTGCAATTGTTTATAAAGAGCCTATGGGTGTCATCCTGGGCATAGTTCCTTGGTAATACGACACTATACGGCCCTTTTTATTTGAGTTATAGTAGACAATGGAATTGACTGACCGGCTGCAACAGGAACGCTCCATTTGTCTTCGGCATTCGAGCTGCCGCTTGTGCTCTTGCTGCTGGCAACACAACCATTCTCAAATCGTCTGAACTGTCTCCGCGATGTTATTGGGCTGTTGGACGAGCCTTTCAAGATGCAGGTCTGCCTGCAGGGTGCTTGAATGTGCTGTCTTGTCCACCGCAGGACGCTCCGGCTGTGGTCAACGCGATGATTGAACACCCTGCAGTTCGAAAGATCAATTTCACAGGTAGCAGTCGCGTCGGGAGGATTATTGCAAGTACTTGCGGTAAGAATCTCAAGCCCTGTCTTATGGAGCTTGGGGGGAAGAACAGTGCTATTGTCTGCGAAGATGCAGATTTGAAGACTGCTATTGGTGCAGTATTGGCTGGCTCCTTTATTAATGTAGGCCACACCGTCCTAGAATTTTGCTTAATATCAAGGTTGCTTATTTTCATAGTCTGGGCAAATTTGTATGGCTACAGATCGGATAATACTCCACTCGCGAATTGCTCCAGCTTTCATCGAGGCGATGAAAGATGCATTAAAACCTGGTGACGACGAAAGTGCTCTCCCTCCAACACTCGTCAACGCCTCATCCAAGGCACGTATTGAAGCGGTTGTGCGGGATGCACTTGCATCTGGTGCCCACCTCATTCATGGATCCCTCAATAATGAGACTGTAAAAGCATCACTGGTCACCAGCATTCGAATGCCTCCTTTGATACTGGGAGGCGTGAATCAAGACATGGAAGTCTGGCAAGAGGAGAATTTTGCATCCGTGGCCTCCTGTATGATCGTAGAGAGCGATGAAGAAGCTATTCGAATTGCAAACTCTGGTGGATACGGATTGTCTGCTGCGGTATTTACGGAGGACCTGCGCAAAGGATTAGCAATTGCAAGGAAGATACAATCTGGGTAAGTATAAATAAATTATCCGTTCGTGGTATATTTTCTGATCCTTGTCATAGGGCAGTACATATCAATAGCATGACCATCCACGATGAACCGGTGCTCCCTCATGGGGGTGTGAAAAATAGCGGCTGGGGAAGGTTCAATGCAGCAGAAGGGCTGAATGAGTTCCTTACGACTAAGAGCGTAACATGGATGGATTGATGACAGAATAGAGGCAGTTGTAGATATATTCCTAGGGCGATTTTATCTGTTCTGCACGTTCAAACTTCGTAGATTTCCTTCGGTCCAGCGCTGAAAAGTTCAATCGATACGAAGTACAAACCATAACCTTGGATCTGAAGTCACAACAACCCGCTGCAACAACAGACCATGGAACTGGTGACAATGTCGAGAAGGTTGCTCATTCAAAATACAAGAAACTGGAAAAGTCACATTTAATTACAGAATTGTTATGCGTAAGTAAGATACAATACGATTACATGCATATGCGCATCGCTGAAGCCACCGGAGCCCTAACCCACTTATATTTTACACAATCCTTACACAGCGACAGAGCGAATTAATAGAAAACATGTTGTGAAATACTATTCAAATGAGACTTTTGATAAAACGATTCGCGATCAAAGTTCGCGAGCTTTTCGATGAGCTCGGGAGATAGTTGGGTTTTCAATGCAAGGTCAGCGAAATCGCTAGGTGCGGAATTAGGGCGGAAATCGATGTGTAATTAATGGATCCTGGAAATGTGGGTGGAGATTTAGCATGTTTGCATGTTTGGTGAAAACCTTTTTTCGCCTCTTAAATTGCTGCGGCGTACAATGAGTAAAGAACACTTCAAAATCGGCTTGGAATCATCAACGATCGTTGGGATGTTAAAAGTTAAGAATGCCTTTGTTGATGGTATTTTTTGGCGGGCAATTGTATCGGTTTTCGACGATACGGTGAAAAAAGGATAAAAAATCTGACCAGTGCCGGGCTCGATCCGGCGACCTTATGCGTAATCTATACCGTATGGGACGGTAATTGTTAAGCAGACGTGATAACCAACTACACCAACCGGCCATTGATAAAGCGAGATATAATTTATAATAAGAGGCCCTTTACCTTATAGAAAATCAATTTCTACAGTGTGAGAACAATTGTAGCGTTAGGAGAGGCTTCAATATTGTATAGATCGTCACGGATGGTAAGTAACTATCAGGCCGACTCCCGAAGTTCAGATGAAACGAGTCAGACCAGTTCACCTAGGTAGGAAGTGCTGGTACGATGTTTATTTCTTAGTCACTTGTTGCTTCGAGCGCTGGTCATATGTTTTGTCAGACCAGACTTAACGGCACAATCTTCTTCGACCTGTTTTAGCCTCGCTTCGAGTATGTACGATCAAGTCTGTCGATTCTCGAAGTGAGCCACTTGACTCGGACTAGTGTTATTGACAGGTAGGCCTATCATCACGACGCATCAGAAAATCTACCCGTAAAAGCCTAGCCCTAAATATCCGAAAAGGCTCATTCAACATCAGATGAACCAAGTGAACAGCCAGTCGTCAGATTGCCATCACGCGATATGAAGATATTAGTCAGACAATGGCTCAAACAATGTTACCTGATTTGATTGAACAAGATTTCCTCGTTGAAATTTTCAACCATTGTGATTTCGGGTTCTTTTATCCAACTTCAGATTCCAGGCTTCAGTCTCGGTGGCTAGAATGGCCGTCATTGTTGAAGCTCTCCAAAACTTAGCTTCAACCAGGGCCGGGATTTTTTCGCAAGGTCTGAATCTGATATTTCAGCAGGTACCTGTCCACGACACACAATCGATCATACTCGCTGAAGAAAGTACGGTCATCTTTGATGCAGGTGTCATCGGCCTTTCGACTGCTTATTATCTGGCCCACTCCCTGAAAGATTATGGCGCTGCTTCTTCGTCACTGCCACCGCAAATCTTTGTGATTGAGCCATCGCAGGTATTTGCTTATTTGCCCTGGAGCATCTCGTGGTGCTACTGGGGGAGTCGGTGACTTTGGATTCAGTGACATCGTCTTACCTTTGGGAAGCTTGTCCTACGAGTTACACAAGAATCTAGCTTCGGCTTACGATGGAGAACAGAATTGGGGCTCTCATGATCAAACGATATATCGAGTGACGCCAAAAAATCTTCACAGGACATCCGTCACCTCCAAATTCATGGGGTCGTGCACCACCTGTGGATACCAGGTTTTCTAGTTTACCCAGCTGGATCAAGTCGTCTGACGAATGGTCTGTTCAGCTGCTAGCGCAAGCTCCCCACGCCTCTCATATGTGTGTAAGCTCTCGCCATATTCTTTGCTGCATACTGATGAAATCCTTCTTAGTGATCCGGCACGCTTTTGTAACTTTTTGTATAAGCGATGCCAGAAGCTAGGGGTGCAGTTTCGCTTTGACTCCATAGTTCTCTCAGTTCAACGGGCTAGAGGAGTGAAGGATTTGATCATGTCAAGATCAACACTTCAACACCAAAGTATCATCAATACCAACCACCGAGACGATCCCTTGCAAGGCTTTAGTGATTGCAGCGGGACCATGGTCTTCCGGCGTTTTTTCCAGCCTGTTTCCCGACGCAAAGGTGAGACTTCACATGAATACGACCTGGGCAGCTGGCAATCACGTACGTGTTCGCAGTTCGTGTTGGGCAATTCCCAACAGCCATAATTCTAAGCAAGTGTTTTTGAACAATGTTCTACCAGATTCGATGACTATGGACATCACTTCATCTTCTGACGGCTCACTATATTTAGGAGGATGGGGCGCTGTGCCGCAACCGCTACCAGACAGTGCTCACAAAGTCAAGCCTCAGCCAGAGGAAATCGATACCATGTTCGAGCTGGGTCGTCAATATCTCCATCTTGAACCAGATAATGATCTGGAAATATTTGAAGCAGGGCGGTATTATCGTCCGCGTGCATCTCCCAATAGGCCAATTATAAACAAAGTCGATTGGTCATTATTAGGGAATCTGGGGGATATTCAAGTCGATAAACCCTACAGCGTCTCTGGATTGGAACAAAAGACGTTCGTCAGCGGCGGGCTTTATATCAATACTGGCCACGATAGTGATGGGATAACCCTTGCACTGGGAAGTGGAAAGGTGATGAGTGAATTGCTTCTGGGACGAACACCTTCTATACCAGTTTCTGCATTTGACTTGCCGAATGATTTGTCGAACGAGTACCTAGACTTGGCCTGAACCCTAACCCATGAATATGAACAATTAGGACTTCACCAAAGGAAACATGTTTAAAACGTATTTATAAGAGACTGTGATTTGTATACGTATAACTAAGCTACCTCATGGTAAAAATCAATAACGGCCTTCCCTAGACAGTCCAATTTTTCGGATCTTTGTCTCCGCAATAATTAGGGCAAGGTTCGATCTGGGACAAGAAGGCACCAGATGCGGCATGAAAGAAGAAGAGAAGCCATATGGCCGTTGATACATCGGAGTAGCTCATGTTGTACGTTGTGGAGGCCAGAGGCCAAGTCGTGGGTGTAAAGTCACAGCTTTGAAGATATGGGGCCCGATGATTGAGGATATGGGATATTGATATCTGAATGATTCATTGTGGAAAGCGAGGAGAGGTACAAGTTCAAGTACCTAGGGCTATTCTGCTGCACATATGAAGGAATCTGAAGACACGGTTTCTGCAAGGAACAAGTGCTACTACGAAATGTCGGAAATAGTGACAAACTCATCAAATGACTCCACGGTCACGAGGTATGGAGTCAATAAAAAGTATGATCACAAAATACACTAAGATTTTGAATAGGAGCATTGGGCCATAATAGACCTATGACAGTAATTCATTCCACGGCCTTACAACATACTTACTGGAGTATATATTTTTACACTAGTTAATTGTTTTGTTTAATATATTTAATTGTTTTATATTTATTATTTATCTTATTTATACTGTTTATTATATCCTCTATGGCTCGCCCTATGGCGCACCTCCATGGCTGAGCCACTTTTGTATTGGTGCCTGCCGGCTCAGACACACCTAGGATAGCGGCTTCTAGAACTTAGCTAGCTACAGCCAGAATCAAGTCTTAACTAACTAACTAACTAACTATCCGGTATTAGTGCCCGCCTGACAGGCCGATACGTCAAAGCTGCCGTTAATCACCGGATTCGGTGTAACGAGCCATCACTGACAGAGATAGCCGAAGACGTAGAAGAACTGTGTGCGGATTGGGAGGTAAAAATGATGTATTTACCTCCATTCGCCTGACTAGAACACCATCGAGAAGTTACTCCCTGAACTCTACAATGCCATGCCGATAATACTCCCTACAAGTCTCCGCGTAGCAATTAACATAGAACCAGAATCTTCCTCTTCGATATCCATTTCTCAACACTTGACCAACTTTCTACGCGTACCGATCGGTCGTTACAAAACGTCACGATATCATCAGCATATGCGCGCTGGTCGGTCACTTGGCAATCCTCAACCACAAATTGGATCAACTTATCCTGTAACTCATAGCTGAGATCAATGTTGGACTTCCGATAACCGGTAGCTTCGATATTCATTGATGGTTCACGGCCAACGTTAGGTTGTGCCTGAGCTTGGTCGGGCACCGCATAACCTTCCGGTTTCCCTTGGTCAGCCTTCTTCAACGCGTCGTGAAAATTGCCAAAGGCATAGACCATATCAACCCCGTGGTGCGCAATTCCTTGCATGGGCCCTGGGAAGGGATTGCCAAATTCGAAATGGTGATATTGTATTCCTACACGCTTAGCGTCCTGGCCACGGAGGAGAGCTTGCTTCCCACGGTGAGTCTTGAAGAACTCGTTCGTACGATATATCTTATGTATCATCGTGGCATCAGATATGAAGTGGGAGAATGCATCAAAGAGTTCTTCATCAGAAGATGTAGGCGAAATACCGTAAGCTAGAAGAACCTCCTCGGCCGCCGCCTCCGAGGGATAACTCAAGGTAAAAAGAGAGTGGAATGTGGTGTAATCCCAGTTGGCCATTAAGGCAAAGCCTTTAAACTCGTCTGCTGTTGCGCTCATCAGGACTTGGACCTTCACGTCAGAAGGCTTGGTTTCATCGCACAATTTGTCGTGCCCAAGATGGACGGAAACGCCACAGCCCAGGTATTTTTCGAATGGTCAATTCGTCGATAACCGGCGTAAAAAGCACCCAGTGAAGGTCTGAAACGCTGTCAAGAAGATCCTTGGTGGATATTCTTCTCAACATATCCAATCGATCAACTGGGTTATCGGCTTGGACTGACCACAATTGGCAGAGGTCTGCCCAACGCTGGTCGGCTTTTCCCATCGATGTCAAATCAAGACCCCCAACCGGCCCAGACATCAAACCGGCCTTGCGAAATAGCGGGCTCACTGTGCCTAATTCCACCTCGAGAAGGTGAAGGTGACATGAAACTCCACCGGCGGATTGACCCATGATTGTAATCTTGGTGTCATCTCCTCCAAACGCAGCAATATTGCGCTTGACCCAGATGAGAGCAAGTTTCTGATCGTAGAGACCAAAGTTCACGCCCTTGAGAGGGGAGTCGCTGCCTTGGACCGCGATCATGTCAGATGAAGCGCAGAAGCCAAATATACCCAGACGGTAGTTAATAGATACGGCAATGAAAGGGGCTTTGTTGGAGAGGGAGCGAAGAACAAGCCTGGAAGGATCTGCTTACGGCCTTGTGGTTAGCGAATATCGTAAAATTCGCAATATTAGAACACGTACCGCACGATGGATCGGTGCCTGCGCCAGCGATGAAGCCACCGCCATGAATCCAAATAAGCACGGGTAGTCGGATTGTTTCGGTATCGATACCGTGCTTTGCGAGTGCTTCCTTGCTTGGGCGCACAACGAAAAGGTTCGAGCACTCGAACTCATCCTGACGGTCGTCCGGATAAGGCAAGTATGACTGAAACACCCGTGAATCGGGTTTACCCTGCGCAGGACATCGTGGACTATGAGATGGTCAAAACCTGGAGACTTGCACCAACTCTGTAAATATCCTAGGGGATAGTTGCTTGTGTGGGAAGAGGACTTACCCGTTCTCCGTAGCATTAAATATATCACGCGGTAAACGATCTCTTAGGCACGAGTGCTCCCATCTTCCCGGCACATGAGCATATGGTATGCCACGAAACTCCTCTATGTCATCTGAGATGGCGGACCGCTTGCCGACAACGGTTTGGATGCGGCTGGGGACCGAAGATGTGGGCAATCGGACAATGGGGGTCCGTTCTAGCCGCAATGCGGATGACATAGTGATAGTGTAAATACAACTCAGACGGCAGAAGAGCGAGGATATCGCCAAGTTTGGCTCCAACTATTTGCCTGGCCTCTTGGGCGCCAAGCATTGTTGGTTCTGATAAAGAATATGAATTTCATGTGATGAGGTGTGGCTCATTCCGAGCAATCATGAGTCATGGGATTTTCCACCTACAAGCTGACTGAGATTGACCCACTCTGAGGCAAAGCAAGGAAGAGTCTCACAGATTAATGATAACATTCGTATTCGTTCAGGAAATTTTCGTTGGTACTTAACGGGATCGTACGCCGGGCGGTTTTTCTATGTATCCTTCTGCCAGCACGGTTACTGATCCCTGCATCCCAAAATTCCAGATTTTCGACCTGTCAAGATGCCTTACTCATTGCCTGACTACGTGACTCCGTTCACTCTTCGCATCCCCGACGACGACTACAAGCAGTTTCATGAGCTTCTTCGTATTTCGCGTGTCGGACCTTTGACGTGGGAGAATCAGCATGAAAATGGCAGCTATGGTGTTCCGCACGAATGGCTTGTTTCAACAAAGGAATATTGGTTGAATAAATTTGACTGGCGCGCCCAGGAGGGGCGTATCAATTCGTTTCCTAACTACAAGATGTCGGTCAGGGACGAGAAAGGCAATGTCGACCTTCACTTTGTTGGGATTTTCTCGGAGAAAGAGAACGCAATTCCTATTGTTCTTCTACATGGCTGGCCGGGCAGCTTTCTTGAATTCCTATCAACACTCGATATCATTCGCAACAAATATGAGCCGTCCAGATTGCCCTTTCATCTTATTGCACCATCTTTGCCAGGTTATACTCTTAGTTCAGGACCTCCTAAGGACGAAGCCTGGGTGGGTGAAGATGCAGCAAGAATAATTGACAAAGCCCTGAAAATGCTCGGCTTTGATGAGTATGTTGTACAGGGCGGAGATGTTGGATGCCTCATAGCTTCTCTCCTAGGAACAACGTATGATTCTGTGGTTGGAGTTCATCGTGAGTCTCGATCTCTGCGGAAATACCAGACAAGCATTAATATTCCTAGTCAATTTGTTACCCAGCTTGGATCAGATCGAACCCGATGATCCAGATCTGACCGAGGTCGAGAGAAAAGCCATTCAGCGAAGTAAGACGCGTTTCCAAACGCCAACAGTTGGGGCTGCTATAATGAATAGTACACGGCCTGCTACTATTGGAGCGGTAATGTCTTCAAGTCCACTTGGCCTATTAGCTTGGTAGGTCTAACATATCCTGGCTCTCTTTTGACATGGCTAATCATTATAAGGATTGGAGAAAAGTTTCTAGAATGGCCAGAGGTAGACATAAGCATTGACGAGGTTTTGACTGACGTGTCCCTTTATTGGTTCACCGACTGCTTTCCACGCTGCAATTATACTTATCGCGGCACCTTTCTCGTACAACCTCCCTTTTGCTTGCCGTTTATTGACAAACCTTTCGGGTATTCATGGTTCATGTATGAACTTGCGCCAGGACCTAAGAAAGTTGTGGAAAAGAAGGGCCGCTTAGTTTTCTATCGGCAACATCAGAATGTAAGCCACAATCCCCAATTACTCATGTCAACGACGTCCCACTTAATTTTGAGTAGGGTGGACACTTCGCAGCCCTTGAGCGGCCTGAAGAATTCCTACAGGATATCGAGGATTTCATGGAGGTGATTTTGAAAGAGCGTTAACTCTGTTGCAGAGTCAAGACGCGCGACTGTATTCGTGAGAAAGAGACAGAGACAACAGATTACGGCAGTTATTAGGGCGACAATGGGACAAAATCTCATTACTACAAGCAGAAAAGGGCCCGTCCGTTGGCTAGGACAAATGACTGATGAAACAATCCAAAAGCTTTCCAATGACCACAAACATGTTGTTCCTGAGAATCAGACCAGAACTTCGCAGGGGCAGGAAAGTGTATTCAATAACCATTATAGAGGGCTAAAATCTGCAGTGAAAATGGCGAGTGGCAAAATCAGAAATGAAGAGCTCATACATCGATCTCATGTGATGTTTTTATTCCAAATCATCGTAGATAGCTTAATTACACAAGATATACTCCAGTCGATATAATGAATAGTCAACTCGGGTGATCGTTCATAGAAAATGGACATTGAGCCTTGCTTGTTGTGAAACCGAAGACTTGTGCTCTGCGTAGACGGTGTCGTAGATACGATTGAATCAACCAGCATTCATATAAAATTTTAAACTGATCTTTAAAAATTAATAGAGCTCGTAAAGTAGTTAAGTTCGTCGACTATACTTGCAAGGTGGGTAAATCACATCTGCAATTTACGAGGACCTCATTCTAAATCGTCCCTGGTCGTCCTTATTCGTCGTTACCTCGTCACACAACTTTGAGTCCATGATTTCTGCAGCTATTGCGGATAATGATAGCAGGTGTTCTGGACTTGCGGGGGAGGAGATAACTTCGAGAATCGGAGCAGAAAGAACCTTGGAATGGCACGTCCGATCCAATCCGTTCCGTCCAACGTCTCACCGCCTAGCACGTGATTTCAAAGCCCTTCATAAAGGCTTTATTATTATTAACTATATTCAGTTTTGCCGAATCCTCCTCAAGAGAAACATCCAGGCTATTCGCACTACCCGCCGCAATGCCCAGTTGATATCGTTCATGGAAGATGAAAAGAATGCCAACATTAAGGTGGAGACAAAAGATGCCCTTCTCTATGATGGTGCGCCTGATGACGAGGATCATAAGACGAAGGTCATTGAGGATGAAGAGACTAAAGCAAAATCCGGCATTGACTAGGGGGGAATTGAATCGGAGGTGGAGTGCAAACACGGAGGGTGGCCATTTTAACAATGTCCAGGCCTTGAGACAAGTGTTGGAGATGATGAAAAATGTTTGTAATTGGAGCAACTGGACTGTGTATAACCAGCCCCGAGGCAAGCTGAGCTCCATAGTTGAGTTAGGGAATTTAACAAAAGCTAGAGCCGTTGAGAACGAAATTAGGGCTATTCCATTCCGTGCCGGACCACGACTCGTACCTCTAAACAGAAAGAGAAACAAAAAAATCAAAGTAAAGGAGACAGAGGTATATAAAGAAAGAATAGACGTCAAAAAAAAAAAAGGCTTGACTAAACTGGGGGTCGAACCCAGGACCTCATCGGTTCGATCAATCTTTGCGATTGGATGAATTTATCAGTCCAGCAACTATTGTGAACGATGCGTGATACCGCTACACCATTCAGCCGTTGTTGTAGGTTGGCGCAGAATATTGCTCTATAAATTATTTATACGAAGCCGGCGAATGTGGAAGTCATCAATAAGTTAGGGCACGCTGTCATTCTACATAGGACGTTGGAGGCATCAATTCTATTCTATTGAGAAAACCTAGGTATTAGCTAGCTTGCGTTGCGCACGGTGTGTGGAAGGGGATTCATATGTCAAGAGTGTGATGGCCAGACGTGTCTGATACAAAGTACGTAGGTGAGATATATATATCCCTAGTATGTAGGTCTTACTTTCAATGTTAACGTTACTCTACACTCAAGATATCGACACCTGTAAGGTTTTTTAGAGATTTTTTTCTCTCAAGACTTCAGATGTTAGTACCTAGGTAGCCTATGCTAGCTTTAATCGCGCCGAATATAACATTTGAAGGAGGCATCGCCTACATCAATAATCTAGCGGCACCAAAACAAATCAACCCTACATGTAACAGACTACAATCGATATTGATCCATAGCATACCATACATATCTTATATTCTAACGAGAATGGCATTGATTGTAGGATTCGTAGGTAGTGTATATCACAAGAACATGGAAAGACCAAAAGAAGTTAGAACTCCATGCAAATCGAACAATTGCTACCACCTGCCAAATCCCAAGATTAAGTGTATCTATAAAAACAACAAACACTGAAAAAAGTAAAGAAAACGACGTTCATATATGTCTATTTATCGGATTTGTTCCTGCTGTCTTTTTGCATCATGAAAAACCCTTTCGCACTCCTCCCGAAGCAGCATGCAACGATCGTTTCGAAGATTTACCGAGTGATCAAGTGCTCGCGTCCTGGGCCCGTACCAATCCATTTGATAGGAACACCATCCAAACCCTTCTCAATGTACTCGACATATTTGCGCGCATTCTCGGGCAAATCCTCGTATTTTGTAAGACCCATGGTATTACTCTTCCACCCGGGTAAGGTGATGTATTCCACCTCCAGCTTCTCAATCACACTGGGGTCGGCGGGGTACGAAGCCTCCAGCCTCGTTCCATCGGGTAATTTGTATGCAACAGCGACTTTGATTTCGTCAAAGTCATCTAGGATATCGAGTTTTGTCAGGTTGAGGGCTGTGTAGTGGTTCACAGCGAGTGAGTAGCGGCACAACACAAGATCGAACCAACCGCAACGACGCTTGCGACCAGTCGTAACACCGACTTCGCGGCCGGCGACTTGTAGTTTTTCGCCGAATTCGTTGAGTTGTTCGGTTGGGAAAGGGCCGGATCCCACGCGGGTTGTGTAGGCTTTGACGACGCCGATGATGCTCTTGACTTTGGTGGGGTTGATGGAGAGGCCTTGGATGGCGCCGCCGAGGCCGGTGGATGATGATGTGACGAATGGGTATGTGCCGTGGTCGAGATCGAGCATGAGGGCGTTGGCGCCTTCGACGAGTATCCGGTCGTCGTTTTTGTATTTTTGGAGGAAGGGGAGTTGATCGATGATGTATGGCTTTAGTTTTTGGCGGTATTCCTTTTTTTTTTTTTTTATGTCAGACCGGAATATTCGTCGATGCAAGACGAAAACGTACCTTGAAACGGTTAATCTCCTCCTCAACATCATACGCCAACTCTCCAAACCGGTTCCTGTACCCAGCATCCAAATTGCGCAACTTGCGCTCAAACACCTCCTCATCTAGAATCTCACCAACACGCACACCGCGCCTCGCAGCCTTGTCACTGTAACAGGGACCAATACCCTTACCCGTAGTACCGACTTTGCGTTCACCGAGCTTGGTTTCTTCTAATCCGTCGACGACGGAGTGCAGATCGAAGCAGACGTGGGCACGGTCAGAGATGAAGACTCGGCTGTTGACGTCGGCGAGACCCTTGTCGGCGAGGGCGGCTAGTTCTTTGAAGAAGCTGGGGACGTGGACGACAGTGCCAGCGCCGATCAGGTTAATGCATTTCGGCGAGACGAGGCCGGAGGGGAGGATGTGGAAGTCGTAGGTCACGGAATCGTGGACGATGGTGTGGCCGGCGTCTACAATGGAGTTAGAGATCGAGTCGTGGAATGAATGGTGTACGTCGAGCGAGACTTACTGTGTCCACCGGCCGAACGGCAGCAGAGTGTTGCATCTTGAGATAGATAGTCGGTAATCTTTCCTTTGCCTGTAGCCAAATAGCAAAATTAGAATTGATTGATCAGTTGTTGTATCAGCGCATAATTGTAAAGAAAATATCAGTCATACCCTCATCTCCCCATTGAGCGCCTAGCACGATAGTCACCATTGCCGCGGGGTAAGTCGTAAAGAATTTCTTCAGACACTGAACAAAAGCTGAGCACAAAGTCAATTGATTTTGTCAACACAATTTCAGAAAAACCGACAGAAGAATTGACAGTTTGATAGTAAGAATTGAGACGCTTAATGCGGATCTGGAAGAATGAGTCAATTCAAAAGTTGATCTCCGTCTGGCGGCGGCTTCCGATTCTGGTAGATGTTGGTTTTTTTTCTTTTATTACGGCGGTACCAATTTTACCAGTGTCATTTTGGCGGGGGAGACCAGTCCGCGGCGATGGCCCTCCGTACGTTAAATTTCAATCCAATTACGTATGTCCAATTAGCAAATGCAGTGACTGTTACCATGACGTGACCATACAGAAACACCACGGCGATCACGTGTGGGATCGATTGCGGAGACTGTCGCTGCCTGTTCGCTAAGGCGGCAATTTTGTGCAATCTCATAGAGGAAACCCAATGAATAACCCTAAAGTGGTCGCTAACTATCTCAAAACGCCTAACTATGCAGCACGCATGAAGAGGAAATCCCCGCCAAAGAGTATCCTAGAAGACATGTTGTAGAAGAGAAAATCCAATAAGCCCTTGACAGATCACATGAAGCTGACAATCATGCCAACTTCCGATGGCCCCTGATCCACTGACGAAGTTCACCAAGCTGCGATATACATTCCCGGTGTCGCTCCAATGCAACCGACCAGTGCTCAACGATGCGCATATAGTCATCGACAGAGTTGAAATACGCCTTGAACCCACCGTGAGGATTGTGTGGGAGAAGAATATCGGACTCGTTATCAGTATCATTCTCGCCCGCCTGCACGTCGGCGTCATCCTCGTTAGATTTGGTGTTCAGTCGAAGAGAGTCGCCCGTAGCATCGATCCATCTAGGAGCTAGCCCAGTCTCAAATCCTAGTTGTCGCATAGCCAATAGCTGCAACATTTGTCGTTGAAATTTGTTCCATTCAATGACGTACGCGCTCATCTGTTTCTCATAATTTTCCCAACCTTGCTTTGGAAGAACCATATTCCTTGGGTCATTGCCATTTGGCACGACTCCTGGCCGTGACGGACGCCTTGGTGGCTGCGGGAGACTCGTTTTAGTGCGCTGAGGGGCCATTCGACGGCCAGTATTTGGATCGTTCGCACGGGACTCAAAAGGAAGCGTTGAGTAGATGTCGTTCAAATCGTTAATACCCCTGCTAGTAGCGAAAGGGGCAACGTTATTAAACGCATCCATATTGAACAGACTACTCATCCATTCTGATGTCTTTCCATCGTCAGCACCTTTAGCATTCGAGTCGGCTTTCGTAGGTCCCAGTGGCGACGGTACGTATCCATTTGTGCGTGCTTTGGTCGGGTGAGAAGTAGGCTCATCATCGATTTCCATAGCATCCGGCACTGGAGTCGTTGTGCTTTTTGACGAAGGAACTGAGATTGTGATCTCTTCTTCCTCGGCTTCTGTCGCTACACCCGGTTGCCGGCTTTGAGTCGGCCGTCTTGCTGTTCGAGACGCGCTTCTTCCTGCCGCGGCAGCAGTCGAGTTTCCTTGTTGTGTCTGATTCGGTTGAAACATCCAGTTTTTACTCTGTAAATGTTGAGTCCATGCGTCAGCGGAGAACTGAGACTGGGTCCATGAGTTGGAGCTCTGTTGTTTTGCAGCTTCATCGCTTGAAGATACGCCATTGGCCGGAGACTTGGAGTTCAACCTCCTTTCTTGTCTACCACGCGTGGGTGAAGTTTTCGATCTGCTGCGACGGTGTCCATTAACTTGATTCGGCGCAAAAAGTTCTGGTTTAATGGCGTCACCCCAGTCGCTGGCAGAGAATCGTTTATTCAGATTATCATGGCTTTTGCTTTTGGCGCCATTCTGAGAGAAATTGAGGCTATAATAGGTCTTAGTATTTGCCTTCCTGTCTGTAATGGAAAACTTACTTGGCAAGCCCTTCGGCGGCTTGGTCCGGATTCAATGTACTTCCTTGAGGAACATATTCCGCTCGAGCAGCCTGTTGAGCTCTCGCTGCAAACGATGGATTGTCAGATTCGTTTCCTTGATGGTAATCACTGTCAGTACTCTGATCCTGGAACTCATGGTAACTGTGGGGTCGGATTCCGTCAAAAAGACCACGACGACGCCGATGACTCTGCAGTGAATGGTAATCCATACGGTGGTGGCTGCTGGAAGTATCCTCACCTGATCCTGGGGCTTGGTAATGGGACGTCTGAGCTGGTCGCAACCGGCTTTTTGGAACGGCCTTCCTTCGGTGAACGAATGTCGGTTGGTCAACATCGCTATCCAATTCACCCTCGCTACTGGTACTTGATGAAGAAGATGTGTAGGCCTTGTGCGGACGTCTGATTCCTGGACTAGCGCTGCGGTGCCTGTCACGAGCCGGAGAACGAGGACTGGGTGGATTGGTCCGTGATCGTGCCTTGGAACTCGTTGAAGAGTCTCTCATACTATAAGCTCGGCCCAATCCTGCACTGGAAAAATAAGTCCTCTCACCGCCAGCTGTTGAATACTTGTGACTGGGACGCTCAAACTCCGGGGCAACTTCATCTACTGGAGTATCAGGACGAGAAGAAGCAGGAGTCCTTCTCGACTTGGCGGTAGGAGCAGGTACACTGTCAAAGAAAGCAGATCGATCCTGTCGGGGCGTGTTTTGATAAGCTGAAATATTCCGGGCCATAGGTTCGTCGCCACCTGGAGTGCTTGGAGCAAAGCCATGCTTCTTCTTTACGGTCGAAGCCCGTCCAAACGCTTCGGGATGCGGCCGAGAATTCAAATGCTCGTATGCCGACTTCCCACGAGAGGTCGTTTGCGGGCCAGTGCCTCCAGTTGTGTTTCGAGTCGGTGGTGGAGTCGGTCTTCCAGACGTGGGATCAAACTTCGACCAACCGTTCGCTTTCATTCCTTGGAAGGCACGAAATGCATCTGCTCGAGTTTCCCGCTCGTACATTTTATCGTACGGCTGCTGGGGAGCAGCCTTGGCGTAGTTTGCATATCGCTGGGCACCGCTGGACGGCGGAGCTTGGTATGAAGCCGGTCGAGTGGGTTGAGGCTTAGAGGTTGGTGGTTTGGCTGTAGTGCCAGTGGTATACGATGTAGTATTTGTACGGCGTGGAGCGCTCGTAGGCGAAGGGCCATATAGCTTCCCGTATCCAGCGCGCAGTCTCTCAGTGTCATATTTCAAACGTTGTTGAGGATCGCTCAGTATTTCGTGCGCCGCTTGAATAGCCTGGAATTTTGTGATAAATTCAGTCTCGCGTCCTGGATTTCGATCGGGGTGATATTTCAAAGCTGCAGCCATAAAGCAGAAAATTAGCGTCACGCTGAAAGTTCGGCAAAATAGATGCAGGCAATGTACCTAATTTTCGAAACTGCTTCTTAATCTCATCCGTATCGGCTCCAGGCCCGACACCCAGATCGGCATAATAATCTCTGCGCACATCTGCTTTAACCATCCTCAAGGTGAAGGGGCGCTACGCGTCCAGCGCCCTTCGATAGAGAATGGAAGGGGGTTGTTCAAGAAGTCGAATCCTCCATTCATGACACTCGCTGGTTATCGTGACGTCGATATACGTTCGGTTCCGAGGTATTTGCGGAGGTCGCGTTCTGTAGTTTTTGTCCAGTCGACAGACTGGTACACTGTCGAAGTTGCAGGATGGAATGAGTACGAGGACGCCCAAGAGGAAAAAACCGATTTAGTTGATGATCTGGTCAGCATCAAAGTTAGCCTATCCCAGCAATATTAGGCTACTACTGCATCGTGTAGACTGCAAGTGTCGTGTCTCAGACAGCGGTGAATGTCACATGGATCAAGACTAAGCGGAGGGGTATCCTTTTTACCTTGTAGTTAGAGCTTTGGACTAGCTCAGAATCACCACTGAACAACTCAAGATTCTGTCATGGGAAAATCAATCTTAGACTTAGGGGCATGCATGATAAACAAAGTGAGGCGTACAGTGTGAACTAGTCTGTGATTGTTCTGGAAGGTCGTGAGGGTTGATAAAAAAGAGAGCTAGAGATTGATCATTGCGCAAGAGGAAGGAAAGGCCCCACTAGAAGGCTATCGCCGTCAACAAACAAGCCCAATCACCGAGCAACAGCCTCACAAAGAATACTCAGCACCGGTCTATTTTTCTACTTTTCGATTGATTCTCCTATTTTGAAGCACATATTTCATCATCCAAAACCCATAATTGTTTCCCAACTACTACAACACTGTAAGGCAAGCAATTTAAGGCATCTATCTTGGCCAGTCCTTTCAGCCTTAGACCGGGGTAAACGACCATACAGATCGCGGCTCCCTCGGTACTTAAGTACATGCACGGTGAGTTGTTCGCGGCACAATGATTTGATGATTGGCCATCAAATATGTGGGAATTTCCTGGTTCAATGATTATGGCAAAATATATACATTTTCCTTTTCTTTTCACTGGTTCTGGGCTGGGCTTTCTCGTTTAATGCATGTGCATTATCTCATAAATGAATTCAGTGCGTAGAAAGGCAGTGCCTGACGAGGCTTCATTGGTCGATTGCTTGAGATGACAAGGTTTGAAACAGATCTGTGATTTGGAGTCTGCCCAGATTCATGTTCGAGTGTGCCTGTCCAGGTCCAGTCCCTGTTGCGTGCCTGATTGGATGCCTGAGTGCCTAGGAGAAGACCCCAATAATTTCGGCTTTATATCCACAAACGAGATCCATGAATGTATAATCAGGGTATCATATTATATACGCATATACATTAAACTCTATATTCCAGAATTTCCACCACCAGACATTCCAAACCAATAGCCATCCATCAAATCATATCCAGAGCCATCAGTGGTCAAATCACGGAGATAGTCCGCCTCCATTCCAAAGCCGCCTAGATTGATGCCTGTGCCCTGCAGTTCATTCAAATTGAAGGGCCCAGTAAACTGGTTCAAGGATGGCGCGTTGCTGCCGTCTGGATTGCTCATGTCCGCATCCTGGTTCATGTTGTTCGCGGGATTGGTGGCGAAGTCGAGGAAGTCCAAGCTCATGTCTGTTAGGCTTTGTTGTTGTTGCTCCGAATGTGTGGGCGGCGTGAAAGCGAGTGGTGCTGCGGATCCGGCGCTTTGGGGGGATTGTGCCATGTAGTATTGCTGCTGTTGAGCAGCCTGGTCATACCCAGTATATGCTTGAGGATATCCAGGGTGTGATTGATATTGTTCGGCTTGCGTTGTCAAAGACTGTGTAGGCTGGTAGGATCGTTGCCTAGGAGGAGGATTGAGCTGAGCCTGTTGGCTGGGTGGACTTTGATACAAATCGCTAAGATCCATATCAAAAGTAGGTCGTCGCGTGGGCCGTTGCGCTCGCTGTACAGGTGCCAATGGCATACTCTGTGGTGCAGCCCGGTTGGTATTGGTCGCCGAGGCGAGTGATTTGGCAGATGCCGTGAGGGAACCACCACCAACAGCTTGTGAGGCAAAACCCTTTGAGCCCATGCGAACTGTAGCTCTGCTCATTCGTTCGAATGCATCTCGACACGTCTCTGCCGGCGGGCAGACTTCCATCAGGTCGCTAAAAATAGATGTTGCAGCAAGAACGGTAAAGTCGACGTCGTCTAAAGTCTGCATTCAGGAATTAATAACTATGTCCGGTACTCATTGCAGCAAAGTTCTTACCAAACGACTGCGCACAACAGGTGAGTGCCAGATTGCGAAAAGGAACGATATACCTGGTGAACGTCAGCTTTTACCGTTCTATAGTCACTATTTCCTCAAAGAATATGAACTTACCGGCCATGAAGAGATGATGTGTCGTCATATATGTATAATTCACCAATCTGACCCGATGCAATTGGCGATAAATCTTGATCACTTTCTGACCAGCTTCAGCAATCTGAAGATAAATATCGTCCTCATCTTCTCGATCATCAAGATCAAAAGAAGGTGGACTGGAAACGTCCTCTGTAGGATGGAGATCGCCTGCCAAAGCTGCAGGCACGGTGAGTGTTTGTCTGTAAAGCATGATCAAGGCTTGGTAGTAGTTCAACTCGAAGAGTTCAATGGAAAATTGCACTCCGGTATCTTGTTTCGTGGGTGATGAATCTTTCCAATCTAACAAGCGGCGATGGACGTCCCGGCGCCATGAACGGAATGAGTCAAATCGTTCAAGGAATGGAGACTGGAGTTTCGTATGCATGGAATGATTCGAACTATTCTTGCCAGACCGTCGCACAAAGCGCGCTTGTTGGTACTGCAGGACCTGTTGAATTTCTGATTGTAAAAGTCGTAGCCTCAAATAGTGGTAGGAGACTCGTTTGTAGCTCGGTGCGTCGCCTTTTGGTGGACGGAATCCGGTTTTCGTAATATAGCGGTCATCAAGAAGAGAATGAAACTCGGTGGTTATGACTTGATCAGTTATTCCAAAAGGACGACCGACACAAGTACTGACAAGTCGATCGAAACTATAAACACACCACCACAGTCGTCTGCGATGATCTCGAATGTACTGAAGCCGACCTCGTTCCGGGTGAGCTGGTTGATTTGGGGGCAAAACGTCTTCCTCTCCAATCGAGTCTATGCCAGTACCATCTTCATGATGAAGGCCAAGATCGATAGCGAGACGAACTGCAACCCCAACAATATACCATAGTCCTGGGGCAACTGGCCTCAGTAGTGCGAAACTGGCCAACAAAAGATAAGCTTGCAGCTCGTCAAGACCTCCTCCGGAAGAGTCAGACATGGGCGAAGCGCTCAGAAAAGCCTCCCAATGTACCACTGCAGCCGCATGGTATTCTTCCGGCTGAAATTGAACTCCGGAAAGCTTCTGTTTCTTAGAGGAGTGCGAAGGGGACGATTCTTCGTCTTCATCATCGGACGATTTTCTTCTCCCTTCAAAGATAATGCCAGCGCCGATAGCAAAGACGATATTCAACAAGTACAAATCGCGCGATAACCTTGCAGATTCCTCCGTTTCGTATACTCTACTTACAAGCTCCAAAAAGTCGCCGCGATGTAATATGGGCATTTGTGGATTTGCATGCTCGAAATACAAACTTACAAGTCTGTCGGCAAGTTCACGATCAGGGAATGCAGCTTGCTTCATCAAGGGACGTGATTGAAGACCAAAGAAGGTTTCTCGTATAGTACTACCGGTGCTGTTTGATGATTTGCGCTCGGTCAGTCGAGCAGAGCCAGGCTCAGAACCGCTCGTATTCACTGAACTCTTCACGGCCGCGAAGACAAGTCTTGCAAAGGAAATACCAGACGTAGAGCCGAGATAACGTGAATCCGACATGGCCTGTACGGAGACCATTCCGATATTTGACACTAGCTGATCCAAGTGTTCTTTAGAATCCGGATCATGGTTCTTGTTGGCCGAATCGCGCTGTTTGCTATCTTTCTTTTCTTCCAGCGGTTTTTCGTTCTTCTTAGGTTCCTTTTTGGTGTCTTTTGTCGCGGTAGCCTCTGCATCTTCGGAAACCTGATTTGTACCGCGCACTTCCATCTCCCCATCAAAAGCCGAAGATGGCTTGAATTCAATGCCATTCTTGAGTAGTAACCTTTCGAGATATGTCACACGCGCTTCCAGAAAGAAAACATAACTGCGAGGGATTTCACGTTTCGTAATTGGATCAAAGCCAACGCACTTCGCATCCGCTTTTTCGCATGTTTGACATCGAGGCAGACGTTGGTCGCATCTGTTTTTGCGCAAGCGACAGCGATTACAGGCGGAGACGTTGCGAAAGGACGAGGCGGGGACGCTGGTTGTCGTCGGGCCGCTCGGAGCGCTCATTGCGGGAGCAGGTTTATTCTCGCGATGACCAGCAGAAGGATACAATGGGATAGATGCGGACTCATCGGGTGATCGTGATCTTTTAATTCCTGTAGAACCAGGTGACGTGCCGGGTCGTGGAGGCGGATTCAGCATATTTTGACATTAGCGAAGGGATTGCGAAGAGATAGGCAGAATCGTTCAAAGCGAGCTGGGCACCTGCCCTCCACGTGTTCTGTACAAACAATCACAATTTCAATGATTATTGACAATATCCATGGCTCTCCAAACCCCAGATGTGGTTCAATTAGAGGCGACTGAGTTGCGCATATGCTCGATGATGATTCAGCACGGTGCAAAGACACGGTCACGGCCTCGTTTTCGCGTTTGCGCTGAGGTCGACTAGACTCTATTATATCGTGCTTCGTAGTCCTGGCGAGAACAATGTCGCAAACAACGATCTGCCAACAGGTCGAGTCTGTAGATACAGCGATCAAGAGGAGTGAGCCTATTGTTCTGGGTAGATTTTACGGTGGGGTTCTGGCTGGAGTCCGCTGTCCAATACTGGCGCGGAGAATTCGGGAGAGCGATAAGCCGGCTAAACTATAACTTGCACTGACAGTCTGACGCGAACGAAATATATAGCCGATGAAATGATCTCAACTAATCGTACATCGTCGACGGATGGAATAGAATGTGTGTGTGTGAGAGAGAGAGAGAGAGAGAAATTGAAAGAGCGACAGGACCAGGATTGATACTCTGAGAGCTCTCAGCCTTGCCGAGGATCTCAGCGAAGGAAGGAGCAGATCGAATCTGCGTCCATGTCACGCTCTGATTGGCCATAGATAACAATGAACGGACAGGCTAGTCCTATTCAAGACTAGCTCGAATAATTTCTCCAGAAAAGCAAAAAAGGCACCGCATTTCTTTTTGCGGATCGCGTACAACGACCACGTTCAACCGATTCGGGTTGAGTAGACAATGTGCTTGTGCTGTCTGGAGAAGTGCTGAAACTGGATGGCATGACTTCAAATTCTCTGGCCGTGGGATCCTTTTATGTCAATTGGACAGAAGCATCCTTCTCTCGATAGCCGCTGTAAGCGCGGGCCAAATGGGTATGTATACAATTCATCTATCATCCTTGTTTTGCCCAATATCTACAATATCAATGTTGTAGACCTGTCAGTCTGAAAGTTCTATCTAGCAAGACCGCGAAATGGCAGAGAAGCAAGCTTCTAATATAATCAACATTGACATCATCAGTCATCTGGCACGTGTCACCTGCGATGCCTGATCTCTGACAGGTTAATGCCTAAGGATGAGCAACGGAAATTACTAACGATACGGAGTATGCATGGGTGCCATAGAAACAAGGCTTAGAAGGCTACCACTTCGACCCAGGCTAGTCTGGTGGATATAGCAATACCCACGATAATATTACTCGAAAAGAATTACAAACTATGTACATACGTAGATTACCTATCGGAGACTAGGCAGGGTGCCCTTGCGATTACTCAATTAGGGATTAGGATGTACTGGGTTAGATGTATAAACAACCGAAGATGTTCGGTTACGCGAGTACTATAGGGGGCCTTCAATTGATGTTGCATCCTCCTTCTAAGGTGCCATAAACATAGAGAAAATGATCATGGATCACTTGAGAAGCCCTAATTCCCGGTGACTCTAACAAGGTACCAACTGTACATCGTGCAAAGAAGAATAGGCCCGGAAACGATCCGATTGGTTCTCCGGAGGTCATGTATACGTATGAGTCGTATGCCCTAACACGAGAGAAAACCACTCTACTATGTAGAACGAGGTGGTACACACTGCTTAGGCACAGTGTCAAAATATCTGGTGAGGAAAAAACGTAGGTAGCACTCCTCGGACCATAATCCCGATACAACCCAAAAAGAGAGAGTTAGGGCTTCTGATTAGGGCATCTAACTATTCAATCGATAGTGTGACAATAGGCATTGTCAATCCAACCAATTCTCACCGCTGAGAACACTTAATGTATGAAATCTACCTACATACCCGTAAATCCATGTACGTAACCATTCTTTCAAGCATAAACTTTTTGACAGGAGGGTCCAAGATGGATACAAGCCGTGCCAACACACTGGCAGTCCTGAATGGAATCTTCAATGTACATACTTACATACCTAGGTAGAGTATTTCGTACCTACCTACCCGTGGACGTTGACCGAATATTGAAACCCAACTATGCCTAGGTATCCACTGGAATAGTCTTTCTTGGACTTGTATGTACGTTGTCACACATTACCTGCCAAGATAGGAAAGTAGCTTTCAGCCCTACCTACCCAGCAAAGTAGAGAGGAATGATTAGACGTGGCTCCAATAGAGTACGTACCGAACTACTTATAGTGTCACATGTGCCCTCGTCACGAAGCCCATAGTCAACGGTTAATGTATACATGTACGTAGGGAGGGTATCTCAACCGCAGATAGCCGGACACGCCTCTGACAATCATAGCCGGCCCAAAGTCAACAAAAGGCGGAGTAATCGGTACAAATTACTATTTGGAGACGAGGGGGTAAAAGTATATTGCATACATACATGCATAAGCACTAGGTACATATGATACCATGCACAAAACTCTTACCTACTTACGGTATGATACACGATCAGCAGCCTGGAAACCTGGCGGTGTAGAAACGTCTAGGAAATCCCCATGATGAAAATGATGAAAACAATAAGACCGTTCATGTGTTACTGTCCTTTTGCCTTGATCCTGGTGCGTGTCATGGTTGAATTCGGAATTGGGCCGATCCAATCTTACAATACCTCTCGTCGAGGCTATTTAACAATGAGTTGTGTGCAACTCTAAAGATTCGAAAGAGAATGAATAACGTCGTACCATAACGTTGCAGTTTATGAAATTGAAGTACTAAGGAAAAAAAAGGTATCTATCTAGTTCGAATGAAAACTTTCTATCAAACATGGATATATCAAATGACTCGCTAAACTTTTTTCAAAATTGCCTCCCAGATAGTTTAGTATAATGCAATAAAAGGGCCATCCATTCTTTCATCAGTGCATGTTATGCCGCCATAATTCAATCCCGATTTTTTTTGTGCTTGGTGTGTTCTGTATGTGTCCCCGTCCTGTCGCCGAGTTGTATGCTATGCCCGTAAATGTCAAATTTCCAACTGTTAAATGTCCAAATATCCAAATGTATTAATATGCTGTAATCCGAAAGTGGATTGTTCGTGAAAGTAAACCCATCGAATACCGTTACCAGAACAGTACTGATCTGAATGATGAAATAATCGCAAAGTAAAGTTGCCCGAAGAGGAAATCAATGTTCGAAAACAGCCTGGCTAGCATGCATGTATGTATGATCGAAGCAAGATAGATGCAAGGAAATGGATCATGTCATTTCTTCATTTTCAATATTTTTCCGGTTTATCGTCAAGGCCAACATCAATTGGATCGGAAATCTCGGAGCTCGTCAATGTGTTCGCAAGTAGCCTGGCTTGCTCTTCTGATCCCACTAGCGGTTCCGGGTATAGTGATGGCTGTTGGCAGAGGTTTGTTGTCTGCTCATTCGTGTTTTCTGTTTCAGTTTCCTGTTGGGTTTTCTTGTCGGGTTCCTCCATGAAAAGACTTTCGGTGGCGCCAATCACACATACAATTCCCAATGCCCACCAAGCGATAATTGAATATCCGCTGCGCAGTCCTTGCGAATGTAAAAGACCTGTGATTGAAGGGCCTAAAGCCCGGCTTAGGCTAGCTACCGATGAAGCTAATCCATTGATCGATCCCATGACGTTTTTAGAAGGAATTGTATTGGCGAGTAGTATGTTTATTGCGGGGAAGCAACAAACATGTAGCGTAATTTTGCTGAGCAAGGCCACGTAGGCAGCTGGCATCTGCAAGGCTGACGGCAGCAAAATAAGGTAAGGGACGGCAAAGTAAATCGGTGGCCAGATGAATAGAGCCAATCGAAGGGTCCAGAGCGCGGTGAGACGTTTAACTAATAAGGGGAAAAGAAAAATTTGCGCGAACAAAGAGTAGATGCCCTGTACAGCAAGCATATAGCCGATCGTTTTCGTCGAAAGGGCCAGGCCACCAGTGAACTTAAAGGGCAAGTCGATTTCTGCTTCTGACGGTGGTGTACTCAAGAAAATAGGCATCAACTGGTCGAAGGACACGCTATGACTGTAACGAATTGTTAGTTACACAAGATCCGAGAGACAACTGTGTCACGTTGAACTTACTAAGCCAAGATACCGTATCCCACAATAACACAGACAACCGGCTTTGTCAATGCGTGCTTGAAACCAACGCGGCGACTTCTGTTTGGCTCTTCGGGGTCGACCTCAATTTGGTGAGGCCGAACATTGCCGATCGAAGACGAGCGAGGAGATGGTTCCCTGCTTCTGTATTCGGGTGGCTGGTCTTCATAGAGTTCGTCACTTTCCATTTCGTTCATCAACGCAGTCTTGACTTCCATTGGTTCAGCAACCTCTTCATGACGGCTTGAGAATCTGCCCAACAACCAGCGGCCCAATTCTACTCCACGATCCCTTCGATGTTTCTTTTCGGCGTGTGTTTCTTCAAGGAAAAGAGCGCCGATAGTAATTCCGATGATGAGGATTCCGATGCAAACCAAGTTGGGGAGCAAGAAAGGAAACTGATCAAATATGGTCCCTGCCTTGAAAATACCGGGATAGCTGATAACCGGTCTGGCTAACGCACCACCGAGGTACGGACCAATTATTGAACCAAGACACCAAATGAAAGGCATAATCGAGTATGCACGGGGTTGCTGCTCTTTGGACGTTACTAGTTCCGCAACTGTTGTCTGTAGAACGCCAATATTTCCATTGAGTAGTCCACCTAGGGCTCGCGCCACCATGGCCGTTGGGAAATTTGGTGCAAAGCCAAACACCAACATACTGATAGCGGTTCCAATCAAACCCATAATGAGAACTGGTTTGCGGCCAAGTTTGTCACTTAGACGACCCCAGAAAACTCCACTGCTGAATTCCGCAAAAGTGAAGGCAGATGTAATCATGCCAACAAATAGAGCAATCTTTTCTTCGCTTTCAGCAACATGGAATGATTCAACCATGTAGTAGGCGTAGGGAAATACCGACATGAACGCAATTGGTTCACATATACGTACAAGTGCTGGGTAAGTCAGTTTAATCTTCTTTCTCATGATGTTAAAAATGTTAAATAGACATACCTAGAACGGTAAATTGTTGCCATGGAAAAGGAACATCGTCGCTGTTGTTCTTGGATTGAGCTATTTTCTGCCACCATCGCTTTACCAAAGCAATGGAGGGGAGTCTATGCCGTTGAGTTGACATGTTGAGAAAGTGTTTGCAAGTCGAGCAAAGAAAGGCACCGAAGGAAGGGTAAAACCACGAGAGCACTAGAAGCAAGCGACGGTCGTTGGCATCAATTCATCGATGGGTTGTAATTGCGAGCCACCACCAACAGGCTCTATCAAATTGAGACTAGAATCCTTGAGAGATAGCAGTCCTTGTTGATTGTAGGAGTGAAGTCAAGATGTGATGACTGTAGATGTTGCCGAGTCGAGACAGAGTTGCGAATCAGGAAGGAGTGAAAATACTTGAGGAAGGAGCAAAGAGTAGAAAGAGGCGGGCAGGTACGTAGTTAAATCCAACGTCTCTTATAGTTTACTATGGCGAAGAAGAAATAAGCATCATTCCAGAAAGATCAGGCATTTGGGCGAGGAAGGGGGCACCAATTTAAACTTTCCACCCCAAGCAGTCATTCTCAGATCCATCTAATAATCCTATATTACGCATCTGGTTTACGACTGGCGCTAGTTAAGGGTGATGGACTGATTGATTTGATTGATGTTATGTATCGGTAAGGTGGTACGGTACGTACATGACAGGTAACAAGCTAACACACTAGACTCCCACGGAATACGGAGTACTCCGTACAGCTTCGAAAAAATACTAAGGAAATAAAAGATCCACATTGGAATGATTGAGTTAGCCAGATGTGGGGAGAACTAAGAATACAAGGCAAGAAAAGTGGCTCTGTTTTGCCTTCTTTTTGTCTCTACGTATTGGACGATCTTGTTTGTTCGATTGTTGAACAAGGGCGAGGGGGATGATCTGGGTAAGAAAGGGGCTGGGTTGGGGGTTAAGTTTGCCGCAAACGGATTGCTAACATACTTACTATTTGATCACCTATTAGTTATTTGTTGTTTAATACGTATTTACTATGTTGGATATTGTTCCACGACGCGGCAATGGCGGCGCATCCGGAAAGGATTCGAAAGCTTCAGATAAAATCTAACTATTTTGTCCCTGACCAGCCCAGCCCAATTTCGCCAACATCAAGTAACATCGACAGGGGAAAAATAGGAAGTTACTCTTGAGCAACTCGAATTTGAGCAGATTTGCTTAAGTATATGATGCAAGGCTGTACGCAGTATGTATGTATGTATGTATTGATGTATTCAAGCAGTGGTCCGAACGCACTCCGTAATACAGTAATACATAGTGGTACCGCGCATACATACATAAATACATACGCGCCACTGCATACGTCAATTGTACCGAATCCCTGCATAGCACTGGCGGGCAAGATAAAATATCCTTGACCGATCCGGAAAACGAGCACCCAACAAAGTTGAAAACACAAGATGTATTCAAAAGGGGGCTCAAAGAGGGGCCAGTTTTGACAGAAAGAAAAGAAAAGATAAAGAATAAAAATGAGATCAAAAAAACAGTCCACGTACCAAGCCAACTAACTAAGCCAGGTGACCCATGTACCTGAACCTCGGGCACCGGGGAACACTGCAAATTTTGTAATTTCAAGGGCAGGTCGAGAAGGAAAAATCGCCAAATGAAGGCAAAAACACTAAAAGTGGCGCCTCGACGATATGATACGCTGTCTGGACTGGTGGATATTGTGAACTGGAACTAGGATGTTAACCCAGGAGACCGGTTGCGGGCAGAAGCTAAGCTGAACTAGTATTTTTTTCTTTTTCTTCTCTTAATTTCTCAGGGAATAGGGAAAAGGAACTGAAATGACGCTAGATGGGATAGGGAATTGGTGAAAAATCTCCGTGGAGCGGACTCCACTCTGTTGAGGTCCTTGGTATGTTTGTGATCAAACTTCAACTTGTTGTCTAGTCGTTACAGACAAAGTGTATATTCCAGCGATGATTTAATGAAATATGGAGATCAGTACGTAGTATTCTACCAAGGAGTCTTGAGACCTAGCATACTACGTAGGGACGGGATACAACAAAACGCGAATCATAAATTGCCCGAACATGGGATGCTGTCAAATGTCGGACAATACATACATCCATCCACAACAGAAACCGTTGACAAACCAAACAATAATCTTCTTTGATAGAGGCAATGACAGCAGCGGGGAATATGCGGTGAGGGTCGACAGATCGAAGCCGACAAGACGGAAAATTCTCCTGCAACTAGTGACATTGTCATAAGACATGTCACAAGTACAAGGAACATGGGTTTCGGTCAATTTTGAAAGCATTTCCTGATTGTTACGGAGTGCGTTGAGGGCGTGCGATCGGCTTGCTTGTCGTTGGGCTGCTTTGTTCGGACAAGCAATTCCGGAGATAGATTGATGGGTAAGCTTATGGACTGGCAAAAGAATCAAATCGTGTAAACGAAAGAGACGAAAGGGGGGCGTCTATCCTACTAATCCTACTATTCTTGGCTGCGCGGAATTCCGGTTGGTGTTCCTAGCGCCGTGATTGGCCAATTTACCCTGCCAGGTACTGGAGGCTCACGTGACCCCGCGCCAATGGGATGGGGTTCCGAGCTTCCTAGCCAATGATCGCTCAGCGATTGTTACTCACCACTTTCAGATCCAAGATTCAAGATGCATTCTGGATCGAAGATAAAGATACGTACAAAGCATTTTGCCGAGTATCGAGTCGTGCGCGTTCCGTGATACAGTCGTGATTTCAATATATGGCTGACGTTGCAATATCTTCAATGCCTGGTGATGACTCGCCCAACACACCAACACGGTGATTCCTTTTTCTTCCAAGGCAGAAGAAAGCTAAGGAAAAAGTAATAATCTCGCTTTCCATCCCGTATTCACCTACTCCATCATTACTATCGCCTCACTAATATCAGGGTCTACCATAGGGTCAGGTCAGGTCAGAGAAAAAGCAATTCAGAAAACACCCGGGTTAGGGCTCGGAACAACGGAATCCAAGTCTCTTTCGTTCATTGGCTTGACCTTGTTAATATTTCGATGTTGACTTACTCGTGTAAGTCGAGTATCAATTGTTTCAAGGTTAGTCCTTGAATCAGAATGGCCTTCTGCAATGAACTGAGATGAAAGGATAAGAATAGCGCCTTAGGGTTACGTAGTCCAACTGTGTATGTACGTACTGGGGGCGGGTTAAATTTAGTACCCACTCAGAGATCAGAAAATCCTGTGACATCAGATGATGTGAAATTGTGAAACAGATCGAATATTGGTCTTAGCTATCCACCATCGATTTCAGGAGTCGGTGTTTGTTTGACTTTTGACTGTTGGGTTTTTTTCGATACTTAGTATGACTGGCACCCTAAAATAGTACGAATGGGGTGCAACAGCGGTGTGGAACAGACGGCTCCACCAAAAACGTACGTATTCTAGGTAAGGCACGACGTATTTCCGTATTTATGGTCCCGGATTTCAATTACGGTACGCCATACAATACGCGTATTGTTGTACTGCAGATAGCCCTGCCTTTTTCCTGTTTGGGCGACTTGATATTCCGACAGCCCGGACCAACGTTTTATCATGCATTATGATGATGACCAATTATATCTATTGAATTGAATATCAAGGCTGAATTAATTAGAACCACGTACTAGTTACAGATGATTCTTCTGGATATCTGCATCGAAACGCCATACTATGGTTCTGTGCGGCCATGTTTGCATTAGCCTAGAGAAAGATTCTTGATTACATGCATAATCTGATAATACGATGTACTAGAGATTGCATATATCTTAGAATTCAACACATCTTATTGGGCTGTGAGGTTGTCTGCAGGCTGTGATGATTTTGATACCCAATATTCATCATGAGAGTTGATATGTGTGCTCTGCAGTCGACATTGAAATTTACTTACATAGTTACCCACAAGGTTGTCGCAAAGTTGACCACATTTTGCGTCGCCCCATCGCGCAATGAATCCTTTACAGTATGGTGATATCGAAACACCAAATACTGCGTTGGCGGCTCAGCTGTCAAAAATGTGACATTTCAAATTGGACCAGAACTTCCGCTTAAACGCGGCAATCCTTTCCTTTTCTCGTCATTCGTCGTCATTTTGAGCTGTGCCGGAGTGACAACGCATTACTTCGAGGTTGGCAAGGTTGACAAGGTTGACATCGGGGAGAATACCCTCATTCACGACATCATGCATTGTTTTGCGTGTAACCCGGGTGATCCTCCGAGATGCCTGAAGACATATCACACCGCCTCAAAACTGCTACGTATTTGTCACAAACAGGGTTAAGGATCCAAGAAAAAGCAAGTCAGACATAGAAATCACCCGATTTGTGGCTGTGTATCTGTACGTCCAACGTGTCGGCAGGAAACACATGGCAAGCATCCCTGTCTGCTTTTTTTTTCTGATGGAAAAGCCGAATACGGGAAGAATGCCCGCAAGGACCATGATCTCCTTTTGATCCGATTTAGATCACGAGTCGTTGTCAGATGACATATTTAGGATGCAGGATTTGCTACTGTTGTTGAATGCTGTGCCACTGTTCCTGTCAATCCGAATGGGTGGCCCAGGTAGCTTGATGACTTGTTTGGCAAATCCCTGATGATAAAGAAAACATTTCGTGATTCTTTCAAGAAATAGCAACCATCAGACACCCATTGCGAAGATTGCAGAAGCAGATGTAGGAACTTAAAGCCAATCAAATGTATTGAATTCTCAATACAAGTACAAGTTTCAATTGATATGCACAATGCCACAAACCACATGATCCAGCACATTATTTATGCATTACTCGCAGTCTGCAGCATCGGAGTCGGCTTAATGGATACCATTATATCACCGATTGCCGTTCCGTCAGCTTTTGTCTGACTACTACTACGTATCCGACTCCATGCTATCTATCTGACGATCCTTTTTTTATCATCGGCGATATACTCCGGTAGTTGTACACTGACACTTTGGTTATATGTCAACGGTTTCTGGGCATCTGATACTGACAGTCAAATAGAATGTAGGGATGAAGGAAAATGTGCTTCGAAATGAAGGTTTCGGGAGGTGATTCTTCTAAACTTAATGATAGTTATCCACGAATTACGACAGTTGCTCTCATCCCAAGAGCGTGTTTAAGATATTACTGAATCGAGTAATTTATCCTTGAGACATTCTGATTGGTTGAATTGACGAATATTCAGATAGAATACGAAGCTGGTCTCAATAAAGCATCTAATCCCGTATCTGGTTAGTATATGACACGTCGTAACAAACACATCTTAATCGCCATGCAGGCAGCTGCAGAAGCCAAAGTAGATCATATGGACGATTGTAAATATGCATATCCAATATAGTGGTTGCTTTACCCACCTTCATCTTGAAGTTCAATTACTTTCTCTCAGACAGCCATAGTCGTACTCGACAATAGCAAGAGGTTAATGCCAAGTTGAGGTATGGGTAAAGTCTGCCCGGGTCAGAGGGTCACGATTCCCCGGGCAAATAGGCTTTCAGCCCTGGGTTATTGTACGTGTCGTTGGTACTACGTACGTAGTACTCCGTACTGAATAGGGCACTCCTTTACCTACTACTTAGTCCCTGCGTATGTTCAAGTCAACTGTATTTAACCGTAACGTACCTAACTTCGTAGTACACTAAGATAGTGTACAGTCCGGCTGAGCCGTAACCATGGAACACGATACGCCGGTACGGCAAGGCCGGAATGCTTCCGGAAGTGGGTCTGTTCCAAGTTTCGAGCTCGACAAGTTCGACCACCCTTTTCTCTCGTAGAGTGAGTCAACTTAATTATGTACCTTGTGGTTACAATTGTAGTTGTTGTTACCTACGTCTGTCTCTGCTGTTGTCAAAGCAAATGATTAATTGAGGCACCTATTACTGCTCTAGGATATCATTCAAACATTAACAGCTTTTGCCGAACAGTTGACACACTAGTGCTGCTTAAACTTTCGGAATTTCAGATTAGAGTGCCTCCGTACCTGACAGGGGTTGAAATTCAGACGAAGACAAGAAAAATCGAACTTTCTTTGATGCAATCGCACAGCAGTGTACGCATCGATATCGCCATTCGGCTTGCAAGGATGCTTCGGTAGTTGATTAAACTTTTCATTTGGCGCTTATACAGATTAGTCAAGTACTTATCACAGCATCCATGTCGGTGGTTTCACTGGGCTATATTACAGATTCTATAATAAGTGAGTTGATGATATCGTTTGGAATCAAACGAACCATAAATACACTTCATATCCATGTGACCTGCGATTCTGAATACGAAGTTACGAAGTATGTAAATACCTACCTAGGCAAGTACTGGCGTCTGCGGCCAAACCCAATTCAAAAGACAAAGAAAAAACTGAGCCGCGTCACGCCCCTGCCGAGCCCAGATCTGATCAATTTATATCAATTTATATTAAACTAAAATAATTCACCTTCCAAAAAATTGGATGTCTGGCGTTCCACTGGAGCCCACTAATACCCACTAGGCCTACTACTTTAGCCCATTCCATCATTCTGGTTTGGCGTTTCGTTAGTGTCGCATCCAATTGGCCACTGATAGAAATTTCGCCGATGGCCAGAAATTCGTTTATGATCTGTCGAATTAGCTTTGCGGCGTACTCTTGTCTCTCGAGAGTCATGTGGCCACCACCTGGTCGGTATAGAACTCGGCATTATTGATCATTGGAGCTTCCAGGCTTGATTCTACTCCGTAGAGACGGTGTGGAAGGGGATATCACGTAGAGACCTTAGGTATGGGTTTGCCCTATCCACGTCAAGAGCGACACCTTGGAAGGAATTTCTTCTAAGCGGGTCTATGACATCAACGGTGCATTCCGGACTTTAACCGTGTGTTTTGTTTTTGGCCTTCGTAGCGGTGTGACAAGGCTGTCAGATTATTGTCTCGGGCTGTCGGGCAGTTTTCCTGTGTCTGAAACAAGCGATTCCTTTAAAATCCGCGCTACCAAGTATAGACTTTATTTGTACTATGATTGGTCGATCCGTATAATTGGTTTGTCTTGAAATAATTTGGGAACCCTGCTCAGTAGTTAGGTGATGAGATAGTTAGAATCATTAGCTCAAACTTCGCTAATGCGTGTTCAACACCATGATCCGAAGTACCCCGGCGCCAAAAGGTATAGTTTAATATAGCCAAACCAAACTCTTCTTTGCGAATAACTTCGACTATTCGTATTTGTCAAAAGAGGTCGTCGAGATCGAGATGAAATTGTGACCTGTATGCAAGGTAGCGAGCGAGTGGGGAGCGCTAAGCAATGGAATCTGACTGAGTCCGATAGGGCCGGTAAATTAGGCCCAAATCAAAGCTGCAGTCAACTCCTGTCACCGACAAACATACGATACTCACAAAGGGATGTTGAAGACACAGTAGAGCTTCAACTGCGTTGCGCAAATGGAAATTTGTCACGTGATGATAAGGCCCTAGTCACGTGGAGATAAAGTGCCAAGACTTGATATTTGCGACGAACTGCAAAGATGAAAAGAAGTACCCAGAAAATCATCATGAAAATATCGCAGCATCAAGCATGCATTTCACTTAATCCTATCTAATTACGATGGTATAGTCACACATATCTTCTTCTTTTAACAGCTACATGATGTCCAAAACTAGCAACATCATGCTCCCGTTCCTCTATCCTTTCTTGAGTGCAACCGCCTGCACGAAGCAAACAACGATCAAGGCAGCAGAGAGCCTCCTACGAACCCGCCGACGATGGCAATCTACATCGAGTGATTTCCTTCCTATTGAACAAAATCCCGCCGATGAAACAGGTTCAGGCCTATCCCACCTCAATCCTCCGCCATCCGACTACTCGCGATTCATCTTTCAGGACAAATGTACCGCGAAAGTGGTTACCGGCTCCGGGGGCAATGGTTGTGTAGCTTTTCTTCGAGAAAAATACATTGAAGAAGGTCCGCCCAACGGCGGTGACGGAGGTAGTGGTGGAAGCATATATATACAGGCTATTGACGGCCTGACCAGTCTACACAAGCTTGCGCGACAAGGCACTATCCGAGCCGGAAACGGGAAGAATGGACAAGGAAAGAGTAGAGGTGGGAAACGAGGCCATGACGTATTGATACAAGTGCCGGTGGGGACTGTTGTTCGCGAAGTATCCAGATATGACCCGGTCGAAGAGACCGAACACAAATACAAGACCTTGAAGGGCACCTTGCCCAGGGAAGAGCAGGCAATGGGAATGTATGTGGCGAATCGCGACCGTTTCGTACTCTATCCTGGTTCGCTTCCTTCTGACTTCTTGACCACGACCTTCCCGACACTCGGTCCGCCGCGAAGGTCCAATCTTGCTGCGCTGGAGCCCCCAGCCCCTATTCATCTAGACTTGTCGCAGCATATGGAACAGCCGAAGCTTCTTGCCGCAGGCGCAGTTGGGGGGTTCGGCAATCCTCATTTCGTAGCGCGCAATATGGGACGACCCAAGTTCGCAACGAAAGGCGAAGGAGGCATGACCCTACATCTTGAATTCGAGCTGAAGCTGTTGGCCGATGTTGGTTTGGTGGGATTTCCCAATGCGGGGAAAAGCACTCTGCTCCGCTCGTTGACGAATAGTCGTACGAGAATTGGAAACTGGGAGTTTACCACTTTGTCTCCCAATATCGGCACGGTAGTCTTGGACGACTTCAAAGGAAGACCAAAGGTTGAATCGTTGAACAAAAAGAGTCCTCGCACAAGCTTCACAATAGCTGACATCCCCGGTCTGGTTGAGGACGCACATCTGGACAGAGGCCTTGGATTGGGATTCTTGCGACATATTGAGCGCGCTGGCATTCTCGGCTTCGTTGTTGATCTCAGTTCTGCCGATCCAGTCAAAACGCTACAGAAGCTCTGGCATGAGCTGGGCGAGTACGATAAGTTGCGTAACGCAGAAATAGAGTCAGAGTCCACCAACAGAAGATGGACTCCCACGAATCTTCAAGACCCCCTTCCACAATTGGTTTTGCCACCGATTTACAGGAAGCCATGGTTCGTTGTCGCTACGAAAGCTGATTTACCAGAGACCAAGCAAAACTTTGCTGCTCTCCGAGACTACCTGTCACAAGTTCAGCAAGGGCTAGTTGAGCATCCTAGCGGGCACAAAGACGCATTCAAAGAGCGTCTTACGGTGGTTCCAGTGAGTGCCATCAAGGCCGAGGGTGTTAGTGGCATTCCAAATCTGGTGATGACTTTTCTTGAAGGTCATTGAGCAGCTGATTGCTCCTTGTATATCAGCCATGTATTAACAATGTATATACTTAAATAGTTTCTTGCGGTGTCCTCCTATTCCTACCTAATCTATATCAATCAACCGTTTGTTCATCATACCTAAGTATGTTATGTTCTATATCTAATCACCCAGACAGTGCAAACACATTTATGTACCTAGGTATCATTTTAACTGCCCCGATCCGTGGACTGGGCCGTTAAAAGGGGCATGCTACACACGTGCAAGATGAATTGTCCAACTCAATAATCAAGCTCAAATTTGATCAGGGGTTTATCAGAAGCCATCATTTGGACAAAGCTCTTGGGACTGTCCCATTCAAATAACAACTTCCCAGCAGCAACGCTTCGGCTGATCACATCAGCTGCATACGGGAACATCTCCTTCTCGTATTCTGCGACCGCCTGTGTTGTGATTCCGAATTCCCGTAGTTTCTGCGAGAGAATGAGAGAATCACACATTGCGCAATTGACCCCGTCACCAACGAATGGGGGCGTCACATGGGCTGCATCTCCAATCAATGCAACCCCCGGTGCAGGCGCCCAATTCAGGTCCTCTGGTGGAAAGTGATAGAGCGGCCAGGACCGAAATGGCCCTGTCGCGGCCCGAATCATGTCGTGTATTTCTTTCGTGTGTCCTCCAAAGCAGTTCTCTTGGAGGAGGAATTCTTTCACAGTATCCTCATCATCCAACTTAAAGTTCTCATCAGCTGGAAATGTTTGCGACCCGATCCATCCAAAGTCGAGCCGATAATGGCCATCGCCCTGCCGTTGAATCCAGATCATCTTAGCTTTGCCCAAGACCACCATTGGTCCTTGTCCAGCTATTTGCTCCAGAGTGGCGTGGTAAGCGTTGGAGGGGAGAATAAAAAGGGCCAGGAAAAGGATGTCCGAGTATACAGGCTCGACTGATGTCACCTAGGGGCATACATTCAGTTATCACCTGGTCTCGAATAATACTAAGAACAAGAAGAAACGTACCAAATGGCGGATCTTGCTCCGGACTCCGTCAGCACCAACGACAAGCTTAAAGCCAGATACAGTCGTCCCGTCAGCCAAACTCAGGACAATTCGTCCTTTCTCATCTCTGCTTGAGCTTCGCACATCTGCCGACCAGCGTATCTTGTGTTCCGGAATGGAGGACATCAGGACTCTTTTCAGTTGGTTGCGGTCAATTTCTGGAGAGTCTCGCCCTTCTCCAAAGGCAAATAACTTATTCCCTTGGTGATCCCAGACCCAGTGAATGGTAGCATCACCACCCCTCGCATATTTCTTGAATTCTTCAAAACATCTCGCCTCCTTCAGCACGATTTGGCCACTGCTGCGATGAATATCAAGGCACCCTCCCCGTGGAGGTGTATCTGCTGCGGATCTTTCGTAGACTAGGTAGTCGATGCCATTCTGTTCCAGCAAACCGGCTAGGGCAAGGCCTGCAGGACCACCACCCACAATTGCAATTTCAGGCGCCATGGTTTCCTTGCTGGGTGTCAGTTGCCTGAAGGGTGCAATAGTTCTTCTTGAGAATGTAGGCGAGGATGATCCAGAACAAGCTTGGGCATTTAAATCTAATGATCCAGCCCATGAAGCGGAGTGATTACGGAGCAGATGGTAAAAATGCGGAGTTGGATACCTTCTAATGAAGATAACTCTTCTCTAATAGTCAGCTAATAAGAATGCCAGAGTAGGTATTGCTTGCATGAGCCATTTCTAGAAAAGAGTGTGGTACAATGTTTCAATGTTTGACTTGCAGCGACAATCTGCCTAAACTCCGTCCACACATCGGGATGCCTTGACAAGGCACAGGGGCTCCGGAAGAGTCGGCAGGTCGACTTTCTTCTTTTTTCCTCTCTTTTCCCTGTCAATACCCTGTCGACTTTGCCCCGCAAAAGCGTTTCCCCGCTTCCTCGTTACGCTGCAGGGAAAGTGCTAGGATAGCAAATAGTATGATCGAAGCACCTCAAAAGCGAGCATAAAATGACCAGGATGCCGCTACTTCAGAATAGGGAGCACATGTAAACAGCTGAACAAATGGCTGGTAAGAACCCAACATGCCTACATATGTAGATCCATGCATATATCCGCCCTCAACTAGACCTCATGCTTGATCCACGTGCAAGCTGACAAAACCACAAAACGGCGGCATTCTTTGCCCTCTCCAACCCCTTTCTTGCCATACATGTAGGATCATTAGGATCTTCACGTTTGGCAAAAGCGTGTCGCAGGCCGGGAAAGTAATGGTATTCATACGGGACGCCTAATGTAGGAATCGTTTGATTACTGAATGCTTTCAGCTCCTCTGTGAATTGGGGATCGAATTCCGGGGCCATGATTGCACCGGAACAGTGACTTTCGGTATTTCCTCTTTCTTAAGATCAGTCGAATGCGTCGCGGGGATGCAATCAACGAGTTGCTCCGTATGATCTTTTGCTGCAAGGCGAAACGCTCCGCATCCTCTAAATCAGAAACCTATTGCCCCGATGCATTGATCTCCGCGTCACTTTGACCAGTATTCCCGACCTGTCCCCGTAATGTGTCCATCCTGATCAGGCTTTTTTGCGAGGCTATTTGTCCCATTCACTAACGCCAACCATTCTAGTTGCGGTTGCAAGACGGGGTTCTTCGTCAAGATATCCGAGACGGCGGGCAAATTCTGTGCTATAAAGATCTTGTAAGCCGCAACAGCTTACAGAGACGGTAAAAGAAGAGTTATCTGCCTTGTTGACTGGATTATCTGACAGAAGAAGTACGGTTCGCTGTGCCCTGAGGGTTAGGGTCCCTCAAAAGAGATGCAATTACCTCAGGCAAACACGCTATCTCAACAATATATGTGTGCACTACTTTACATCAAACCTTTGTCTAGCGAGTCTTTATTTATTTATTATGAATATTGTTTGTGGTGGACTATTCCAATTCGATGTGTTGCCATTGTTGATGACGTTCACGCTAGGCGGGTAAATCCGTTTCAATGCCTGCAGCAGAAGCTCGAATCAACTATTCTTCCTCACTACACAACATCACAAATTTCATAACCATGGATTTTATCTGAAGAACCCCTCCTCTCTATGATCATTTCCAGAGTTGGATATAGTCAACCAAGCCAGATGCCAGCTAGTCTCACTTTTCATTTTCCTCCCTTCTGACGATCACTTCTAAGTTTGATAGAGGGGAGGCTGTCAACACCTTTCATCAGCAACTGAAATCAACCGCCATGGAAACTCTCATATCTGACATATTGTCAGCTATCGACAACCCTCAGCCTGAAGACCCCATATTGGAATGTTTTGACCACGACAGAGAGAAACTTCGAGCTTCTCTACGAGATGATCCAGAAAGTGCTTTGACCCAAGCCGAAGCGAAATTACGTGTCTTCCCATTCAAGGATGTCAAATTATGCTGGCGTCGTCTCTACATAGATGCAAGTCTCGTGTTAGCAGTACATCTGATCCAGAAAAATATTGAATCTGAACATGCAAGAGATCGCCATGATGATGGTTCATCTTGGCTCGCGTCTGTTGTGCGATACCTAGATATGGCACTCATAATGGCCGGTACACCCTGGCGAGAGGAGATGATTGAATCGTTGTTCTCAGCCTTGAGGGACTGGCGACGAACAAACCAGAAAGCTGCTTCAGACCAGTCGCCAACATCTACTGAAGAAGACGACGACGAACGCGCTACAAAACGACGGAAATTGACTGTTCCGCTATTCCCACCAGGATCAGCCCCATTACCTGAAATCACGAAACCGATTCCTCGCGTTTCAGCACCTTCGTTCTACGCGATGGAGAACCATATACAGGATGTGCGTACGCCACTTGTTATTACTGATGCGGTTGGTCACTGGCCAGCGTTAGGCGAAAGGCCCTGGTCATCCAAGGACTACTGGTATGAGCAGACATTGGGGGGGGAACGACTTGTCCCAGTTGAGGTTGGACGATCCTACACTGATGAAGGGTGGGGACAGCGAATCATACCTTTCTCTGAGTTTGTGGATACTTTTCTTTGGAGACTCAAGGACGGGGCGAAGACAGCAACGGGAGATGCAGCTCAAAAAGATGAAGATCAGACTGGGTATATGGCGCAGCATGATTTACTGGCACAAATCCCGGCTTTACGGAAGGATATTAGTGTGCCGGATTTTTGCTACATTGATCCCCCTGAAGCTGAGCCAGGGACGCCTGTGTACCTCAAAAAGATGCGTGAACGGGAGGTAGAGATGCTAAAAAACGGGGTCGATGCTGAAATGGATGATGGCTCTGAGAAGACGGTGCTAGATGGGAAGGTATCGCATGGTCTCTCATCGAAACAGAACCATGCAGGTAAAACAATTGACGACGCAGAGATAGGCGTTGCCTCTGATCCGATCATCAACACATGGATCGGCCCTTCCTGGACGATATCGCCGCTACATCACGATCCCTACCATAATATTCTCGTGCAAGTCGTTGGTGCCAAATACATTCGATTGTACTCACCACATACCCCAGCATCGCAGATATACCCACGAGGAATGGAGATGGTCGGTTCTGACGACAACACATCCAAATCGCCGGATAATCAGGCCAATGTTGATACGAATCCAAATACAGAAAAGGGCCAACTCATCGACATGTCCAATACCTCCCATGTCGATCTAGCCGCTATTGAACTGTCGCCCGCCGAATCCGAGCTTTGGGAGTCAACATGGCCTGGCTTTGCGGAGGCAGATTATGTTGAGACGGTCTTGAAGGAAGGTGAATGTCTGTACATTCCTGTAGGCTGGTGGCACTCTGTACGCGGGCTTAGAGCAGGTATCAGCGTCAGTTTTTGGTGGGGGTAGCTTTGGACATGCCGATGCAATACTCGATATGTAAACGAAAGCCGTGCAAATGAACGACTTTTCGAATGGTTGCAAAGTAAATCGTATATGTATAAGTTAGAAGCACTAATAAATGATCTGATCCGGATAGAGACCTCAGGCGCCCTTCGGTGGCGGAAAGCTTATCGTGCCCATCCGGCGATAAGTCTGAAAATATACTTCCGTAACCCACCCATTACAAACATTGTCCTCACCTACAACTAACTTACATTTCACTCATTACCTGTTTTATCAGTATATTTATCGACATGCCGAAGAAACCAGCTGGTGAAAACTCCAAAAAGGCTGCTGGTAACGCCAGGGTGAGTATTGATTCGAGCATCTTCCCCTCCCGGCGCACATTTTTAGTTCCCCGCAATCGATCATGACAGCGCTGTCGACTTCAGAAGAGGGACACGGTTATCCCAGATGACGGATTCGAATATGTGAACTGAAGCTAATAAACTCGTCTAAATAGAAAGCGGAAGCCGCAGCCCAAAAGCAGGCTGTCGCAGACGCCAAACGCGCCGCTGAAGAAGATGCCGAATGGTCAAAGGGAGCCAAGGGTGCCAGTGCTAAGAAGTAAGTCTATCTCTACTTACTAAAACATACAAAGCATCATCATCTAACGTTTTTGTTTCTTGTATAGAGAATCAGCCGAAGCCAAAAAAGCCGAAGCAGCCCGCAAAAAAGCTGAGCGCGATGCCCTGCTAGCCGAAGAAGAAGCCTCGCAACCCTCCAAAGCCAAAGGCGCAGGCGCCAAAACCGCACAAAAGAAGTCCCGCGGTCTCGACCTATCTCAGCTTGACAGCGACCTCACACCTTCAAGCCGCAAAGCCGCCACCTTGAATGCGTCCGGTATCGAGAACGCGCTCGATGCGCTCGAACTCACCGAGTCAGGGAACAACACCAAGATCGACCGACACCCGGAGCGGAGGTTCAAAGCTGCCTATGCGGCGTTTGAGGCGAGACGTTTACCGGAGATTGAGGCTGAGCATCCGGGATTGAGGAAGAATCAGCGGGTGGAGATTTGCAGGAAGGAGTTTGAGAAGAGTGAGGAGAATCCGTTTAATAAGGTTAATGTTGCGCATGATGCTACGAGGGAGGAGGTTGCGGTTGTGAGGGAGGCGGAGAGGAAGAAGATTGAATCGAGGCTGGGTGGGAATTGATTATCAACCCTGGTACTGCATGAGATCTTGTCCCTTAGCAGGGAGACATGCTTATGAGATCCTGGAACGAGAATGTGTTTTTCTCGTACAGAAGCCTCACTGATAAGACCGATGAAGAAATGATATTGAATGCTGAACAATGACAATGCAAATACTTAAATGATATACACAAGTATAAAATAACCATCGATAAAAGACCCAACGCCTTTTGTATGTTCAAACAAGCAAAACTGTCTATTGCTTCATAAAAGCCCTGACATCCCAAACGTAAAGACTCTCATCCCAACCAACCGTGGCACACCATCCTTCGGCGCCAAACAAACACCAATCAACGCCAGTCACAAACTCGGTATGTTGACTCATACAACCCAGCTCCTCGCCTAGAATAGGACCCGTAGGTCCCATCCGCATCGGGTCGACATCTGCCTGCGCATCACCGCGATCATTCCATACTCTGCACGTCATATCGTAGCTAGCAGTGAGAAGAAGACTGGAGAGATGTGGAGACCATGCCAGTTTGCGAACTGCATAGCCATGACCCGGCATAACGGCCATGGGTCCGTGTTGTGGTGCTCGAATATCGAATGTGCGAACTACACGATCAACACCGGCGGTAGCAAGAACAGAAGAGCGATATTTATTCCAGTCGTGCGTCAGACATTCTGATGGAGGGGCAGTGCCGCCGGCTTGGCCAGGTGCAGGTATGGCTGAACCGCCACCGCCATGTATCGGAATTTGCATAGTCAAATGATTCGACGCCGAGGCTGGGGTTCGAAGATCGAAAATGCGAATATGCGAATCCGAGGTCACACAGGACAAAATATCCGGGGAATGAGGGGAAAACGCGGCCGAGTACGTGCAGCTATGCGTCGGTAGGGTAAGAAGCGACTGCGGTCGTTGAGGCGACCACACTTTAACTGTGCCATCCCAGCTACTTGAGCAGAAATTCTCTTTGGCGACGAGGTTCCAATGGACGGAGAAGACTTCGCGATTGTGTTCTTTCCATGCTTGGACGGGGAAATCGTTTACGGAGCTGTCGAATAATTTGATGCTTCCGTCTCCGGAGGCTATGAGACATTGATTCTCGTGGACTTCAGACCAGGCAAGGTCGTATAGAGCATCTTGTGTGGTGTAACTATACAAACATCAATATCGATCCATTGCGGAGCCGCGGGGTAGAGTCCACGCGGGGAAGCTTCATCAACTCACACTTTTGCAGGCACAACGCCATTGGGAGTTAATTCAAGGATATATAAACGACCATTTCCGACCAGACCAAAGTTCGCTGATGCGCTGACGGCTAGGCGATTGTCGTAAAAGGGGGAGTATTTGACGGCAGACCCATTGAAGCCCTCGGTGCGGTAATGGAGCATGATGATGTTCGGCCGAGCTGAATGTTTAGAGGGTTGTTGGGCTGAGATGTGACATTTGACGACGTTCGTGGAGAACCAAAAACATTAAGCTATCACGTCATAATGGGTTGAATCTGATTCTCGAGACACAGTAGTAATGAGCTTGTCGGAGACTGCGAATCCTGGAGGTGACAGACAATAGGGAATAGTTGAATGTGATGCCGACCCGCAGTCGTTGCTTACACCGAGGTAAGCCGGGCGGTGAGAAATCACTAATTCTGCCAACTATAATCACGTAATCATTATTACTAAGCAAGATTCTACTAGGCACCAACCTGCGATGATTTCTACAACAAAGATGTTCAACTAGTTTTACAGAATGACTGATAAAATATCACGCAAACGTCGGAGGCTCTTCTTCGAGTCTTACGCTGACTATGACGCTCAGAAGAAAGACCTTGAGCACGAGGCAGTCAAACCTGAATATCAACCAGTACAAGAGCATAAAAAAGATGACAAAGCGCAACACGATGACGAGCCTACAGAGCTGAAGCTTGCTCGATTGATTTCTCTCTTTCCAGATATAGACGAAGCCGTTCTGCTCGACGTCCTAGTCTCCTACGAAGGCTGCGTCGAAGCAGCATCTGCATGTCTAGATGCGCGACGGGACTCAAAACGAGAAACGCCGAACTCTATACCCGGCATACAAACATCTCTTCTATCCTCATTCCAATCAACGACTTCAAACACCTCTGCAGCGTCATCAGGCTGGTCCAAACCACTCACAAAACGAGGCAAAACACTTCATTTATACTCCCCCGAAGACATCGCAAAGCACACACCGTGCTCTATAATCCACAACTTTTTGCCTTCTGAAGAAGCAAACGCTCTCTTAACCGAGTTACTTGAAGAAGCCAAAACCTTCCAGCCAGATACGTTCCAGTTATTCGACAAAACAGTCATTAGTCCACATACAAGCAAACTGTATGTCTCTACAGATTACGAACTGAGACAACAAACAGAGCAATACGTCTATAACGGCGTATACCAAAAGGACGTCCGCAAACTCTCGCCGAGAATGAAAGCTGTATCCGAGAAAGTGCAAAGAGCTGTTAATGAGCATATCCGGCAACGCATTCAAACACATTATCCAGATGGGAAAAAATTGAGGTATCAGTCACCCAAAGAATGGATACCGAATGCGGCGTTTGTGAATTGTTATGATGGGCCGCAGGAGAGTGTGGGATATCATTCTGATCAGCTTACGTATCTGGGGCCGAGGGCTATTATAGGTAGTCTGAGTCTGGGGGTTGCTAGGGAGTTTCGTGTTAGAAAGGTTGTTGCGCGAGATGCTTCTACTAGTGGAGACGTTAACACCCGGAAGCAACAAGATGAAGAGACTTCAAAGAAAACCCGCTTATCAGACCCCATAGCCGACGCCCAAGGCCAAATCTCAATCCATCTCCCGCACAACTCCCTCCTCGTAATGCACGCTGAAATGCAAGAAGAATGGAAACATTCCATCCCGGCTGTGTCTACCATCTCCCCCCATCCAATAGCCGGCAACAAACGAATCAATATTACATATCGATGGTATCGCGAGTCATTACATCCACGCAATATTCCGCGGTGTAGGTGTAATGTGCCCACGATATTAAGGTGTGTACAGCGCAAGCAAGGGTCGAGAGGGAGGTATATGTGGATGTGTTATGCGGGCTATTCGCCGGGGAGTAAAGGGTGTTCGTTTTTTCAGTGGGCGGAGTTTGATGATGATGGAGAGCCGTTGTGGGAGAGGATGGGGATGAAGAGGCCTCATTATACGACTGATGATTAGTTATGAGATAGTTATAGGATGATATTTGGATAAATGATCTTTGTTGCATGCCGATTGTTATATTACGTATACACAATTATCACGGATTGAGCGCGAGAACATCTCGACCAGCCAGTCTAAGAAACAAGCATATCCAACGTATACTATGTATACTTCCAAAGAATAGACAGTGTCCCAACACAAAGCACATTAGTTGGTATTGTGGTGTATATGACACACGTAACCAGTCTGCTACAGCCATCCGATCGTCTTTATTCATGCGCAATGGAGCACGATTTGACCATCTTCGATGAGCAACCGGGTTGTAGCGAGTGATTGAATCGTAGTGTTGCAACCAGGATCCTTTGCCCAGGATCAACATCTGCACCAGCGACTTCACCGTAATGCAGCATAGACTTAATCTCACGCTCAAGTCTATTCGAACCCTGTTCACCAGTCAAGTTGACGCGAACTAAAAGCTTCCATGTCTCTCCGGGACGCAACGAAGCAATGGATGTCGTCCCACAGACCTGAATTTCGTACCAAGAAGCAAGCGCAAACCTGACGCTAAGATCTGTGATGTTTCCTGAATAAAAGCCGGAACGTATATGGCAAAGAGCTTTTTCAACCTTGTGCTGAAAGTCAAAGGAAGAACTTTGGTCGAGATTCAGTTCGGGGTAGATATGCCAACCAAGACGTGGAGTAGGACCGAACTCGTAATGATCTTCGAGGGTGACCGTCGTCAATCCCACAGCAGCGTTGTATGTCGTGTTTAATGTTGTATCCCGATTAGCCGATACTAGAAAGACATGAGGCACTGAAGGGCTGTTTGAGCCACACAGTTGAAATGAGTTGTTGACAGCAACACCCAAGAGCTCGTCATCCCGGAAAGCACCACTGATGAGATGCTTTCCGTCCGACGTACAGTCAGACAGCAGTCGTGCGAGGTCAAAATCACAGTTTCCTCTTGTCGAATAGAGCACATCGATGCAGTCGTTTCTTTCAAGATTGACGCAACCTATTACAACGGAGTCACTTTCTTGCAATTTGTGCAGAATCACCTGAGCCATAGCAGTTATTTTGATCATTTCCCTATCAGATCTAGAAGAAATCAGTACAAGATCATGTTGTTATAAAGGCATCTACAGGCCTGACTTACGTCATGTTTAGTAGAATCACAGCAGAGATGGCCGGACTGTAAGGAATGTATTGTATGCTTTCCAGGCTCACGTCGACTGTGATGGTGATGTGGGCATAGATTTCAGCTTTACTGAAATCGCTCAGCGAATCATCCACATGCATATCCATATTCACAATAGATACTGGAGGAGAAAAGTTATACTTCAACGAAGAATAAATAGTATGCTCAATTTGGGGCGACCGATTAGTGCTCGATAATCGTTTCGAAAATCCACGAGCCGAAGATTTGATGAGTTTCTTGTCTAAGGCGTGAAGGAACTGAGACATCTTGCCTTGTGTCTGTGATTCAGTTTCTGATGTCTCTCTGGTTTTGCTGTTGGTCTTCATCTTTGAGAGCTGAACTTGTTGAAGGCAATATTCCGGCGCGTTTCTTCGGATGAGCTGCATTGGAACCTCCGTTTCTGCTCGGCCGTCCATGGGACTTACTTCGACGGATCTTTGGCACGTCCAGATTGGGCCACTCGGTAAGTTGAGGGGGACTGTTGGATGCCAAAATAGTTGATTCACCGGACGATGTTCGAGTTGATACCCGTGCTGGTGTACTCCTGCCGAATACAAGTAGAGGTTTCTGCCTGTCATTTCCTAGCTTCACCGCAGGCAGACTTTTCCTCTTCTTGACCGATAACGGCGCCGGATATAGATCCATGATCGAAATAGGTATATAACGTATCGTATCGAAGCAAGTGATACAAATTGATGTGTCGACTAGACGTGCTCTGACTAGACGTGCTCTCGACCCTGAACAGGCTTCTGAAACTCGAGTTCGAACTCAGTGGTATCGGTGGCCTTTGTCGACACGGAAACCCTCGGTGTGTCAGCGTTGCTGGATTTGTTGCTCGGATCTGTCCACACACGATTCCAGAACGCACAGCGACGGCTGCGACGGCTGCGATTGCGGTTGTTTCGTCTGTGACTCTCCCAGAATAACAAACAAGCAATGGCAGCTGCGACCACGAATAAGAGAAGGAGAATAGGAACTAGGATCAATGCTAGAGTAAAGAAGGTCTTCTTCACGTTACCCTTCATGGCATTTCGTTCGAGCGCGGGCAATCAAGGAGATCAGGTAGAAGACCGTAAGAGATAGTCCTGGTATGATACGAGGAAGAAGTTGAAAGCCGAGAGTTTGGTCCAGAAGAGGAGATTTGGACAGTTGTAGATTGTGCAGATTGGGAAGGAGCTGTGCCAACAAGGAAGGAAGGCACCACTGTGGCAAGTAGGAGTATCAACACAACAGAATGGGTATAAGATTTTCAACACCAACAACAACAAGAAAACACCAATAATTATTCGCTACTTTTGTCTTTCAATCCCGCAAGCATCTTTTCTTTGATACTACTCAGGACTGAAGAATCTAGATTCAAAAATCGAATCTAATAGATCGTTAGTGGGTGTCATCTCACCAAAATTGCTTCAATCACTTACAGATTCTGTCTCCGTTCGAGGAGTACTGGCAAACAACGCAGCATCCGACTGGCTTGCTTGTATCCCACTCTGAACCCTCTTTACCCATACGCCTTCCCAGTTCCATTCGCCGGGTAAACGGGCTTGAGATGGACCTCTGTTATTTGGTGTTCCGGGGCCAGAAGCACCATCGGTTCGACGATGCGCTTTCCAAGCATGCCATGCGCCCGGGTTTCCAGCAGCATCAAGCGGCAGAGAATCAAGTACAGTCTCGTCGTCGAACGTTGAGCGGATATAGTCCAGCAATGACACGACATGAACTGTATTGTCTTTATTCTCATATGGACTAGCTGTAGGAGCTTTGGAGATGGGAGGATTGTTTTCCTCTTTTGTGGTTGTCTCTTCGGTAGTGGACTGAGCTTCTTCCTCTTTGCTCGAATTATCCGGAGCGGGAGAGTTGTTCACAGGACCGTTTTGCTCAACCGTCTCTTTATCCGTCACGGCAGTAGAAGCCATGCTTCCCCCACTCACATTGCGAGATCCGGCTCTCGAATTATTGGCGGTTCGCTGTGCCCGTCCAAACCAGTGAGGAAAGCCATGCCGTAAGCTGAACGCTCCGGGAGACAGTCGCTCCTCATCGGTCGCACTAACTGGCGCTTCATTTGACGAGCCTGTCGTAAATGTGTACGTCGTCAAAGGGACAATTAGCGGATGGAATATATCGGTTGTGAATGTGATGAGTGGTGGTAGTTCGGGATAGGTGGGAGGGAATTTGATGTTGAAACGGAGGATCGCTGAGGCATAGGGACCTGATGATTGGATGTCAGAGAATACAACATGACAGCGCAATGGAACGAAGTATACCTTTCCGTATGAAGATAACTCCAGACCAGTAAGTCGGGTCTGTAGGATTGGCGATGCTCACGTAGACTCCAGCAGGCGGCACATGGCTTAAACTCCGACTGTATAGATTGTTAGCTTCCTTGTAGGCAAATGGTGCGAATCGGTGACTTTACAATTCTAATAACAATTGTTGCTTCCGCAAGAAAGGTATATTCGGCAATCTTAAAGACGACATATTTCAAATCTGTGGAATGTGAAGCTCGAGATCGATTTCAGTCTGACTGTTGACAGTTGACCAGGGGAATATCGAACGAAGAGCCAATCAGACGAGTTGGAACTGTTGACTAAGTAGAGCCCCACTTGGAAACCTAATCCGTCAGGAAGCTTCCATTGTTTACAATCTTCTATACAATTCTGATGCAAAAAGCTCTATCGTGTCATTATCATTAATCATTATTCATACAACGCCTCCTACGAAGGCTTCTGCCGTGATAATTCGGCCGCCGGATGAATCGCTCCCAGAACGACAAGCCCCTCATTGACTCCTTCGTACACACCACCAGCAACAGACTCAATCGTCCAGGCTGTCAGCGTACATAGGCCAGTGAAGACTCTTCCCTCACTCAATGTCGTTAGTGTCGAGCCGATATTTCCAGCGCCTTTTCCTACTCCATCCGCTGTTTCCAGAGCGGCCGCGAGGACCCTTTCCGTGACATGATACCTCCGCTCGTATGTATATATCGAATTTAACAACACTTTCGCATACGGCAGAATGAGTTGCGCGAATATAAAGCCATACACAATCAGTGTGGCGATCAAGCGATGCAGGTACGACGGCGTGTTCGGGCTGACGGGATTATTGTGCGAGGATGAGCCAGGAAACCTGTCCGCCTTGGCTTTTATAGCATCCGGAAGTCGATCGTGAATCAAACGAGCCTCGTCATCCGTCAAATCCGAGGGAAGCGCTTCTAGCAGATAGCCCACGCCATCGATAAAAAGACTTCGAACGAGACGAGTATCCGAATTTGGTTGCTGCGCCTCGAAACCGGCATTTCGAAGTAACGAGAATGCTACAGTAAACGAATGTCAGCGATGGGCGCGGTATGTGTTTATGAGGGTAGATTGACTATACCGGGTACCACTCTATTCCATCGAAGACCCGAGCTACTTTCGTAAGTGGTCAAAGCGGACGGCCTGTCTATGTCTGGTGTTGAAGTGCCGGAAGTATTGGGCGAGATGGATACTGTTGAGCCTTTACTGCCTGCAGAAGTCGGCCGCGAAGAAGTTAAATCAAGCTCTGAAGTGTAATTAAGTCCCTGGCTGGGGTATTGTGTCGAATCGACTCCATCCAGCGGAGCGAGGAAAATCGACTGAAAATTGTTCAAGCGATCCAGGCGTCGTCGAAGGGCGGCTGGCAGCATGATATAAGCGCAAATTCTGCTGTCAAGCGTAGAGTAATGACACTGGCTATCAGTTTTGACACGGACAGATTTTGTCAGGTCTGCATCGGAAAAAATGTCTTGAACAAATGTTGAGGTTTCTCTACGGACGTTTTAGGAACGAAGGGATTGTCACATGTCAATTGATAACCCCGCCAATCAGCGCGTCAGCAGGATACACTATAACAATAGCATTGTATAGTCAGTACCAAGCACTTAAGAGGAGATAAGATCATCTTAAGACACTATAAAAACCGTTGAGATATTCAACAGTCCAGACTGGATGCCCTATGATGTCCCGGCCAAGTACCGTCCAGGCTAACCCTGTCTGCGAACAATGTCATTGTTCAACATCGGAGATTAATCATTATGCTTATATCATCTGTCTTCTGTTTCTCCCTAGATAAGATATCTATTTGGCCGTTTCTGATACTTCTTCTGGAAAGCAGGCTAGGCCCGAGCAGGCAATAAAAGCCCCTCGCCGTTGGAGATCGCGTCGCCAATACCTTCCCGATGCGGCCCTATCGCTCCCTCCCCGCAACAGACTGCCTCAGCTTCCAATAAAATCCCCCTCCACTTATCACCACGAATTTTTCTGCTGTAGATGCTTCTATGGGGGGTTTGTTCTTCTGATTGTTTCTGTCTTGAACCCGTGCGAGCAATCAAACAGCGACATAGTCATTCTTCATATGCGGGGTTGCTTTCGTTCCCATTGGAGCTCCGTTCGAGCAGTGCTTGCTATAAGAGGAGCTTCGTACTACCACCCTCCACCCAGACCACTGTTTACTCCTCTTACTCCTTCTCTGATCTCTCCTCGCTCCTCTCGTCCTTCCTCCTTCTCTGCACGCCGACCAGTCATCTCAAGCACTACAAGCTCTTCTCCCTTCACAATGTCTGGTCTTTTAGTGGAGCTCACTGCCCCCAATGGCTTGAAGTACACCCAGCCAACAGGTCTCTTCATCAACAATGAATTCGTCGAGGGTAATGGCGGCACAATCACCTCTATTGATCCTGCGTGAGTACCTTCATACCCTTTTTTCAATGAACAGCAGCTAATAACATCTCAGCACCGAATCTGAGATCGCCACTGTCCACGCTGCCAGCACCGAAGACGTCGATCGCGCAGTCCGAGCTGCTCACGCCGCTCTCAAAGATCCCTCCTGGAAGAAACTCCCAGCCACAGATCGAGGTCGTCTCATGGCCCGCCTAGCCGATCTAGTTGAGGAAAAGAGAGAGACTCTAGCCACAATCGAGTCATGGGATAATGGAAAGCCATATGCAGTTGCCCTGAACGAGGATTTGGGTGAGGTCGCCCTCACTCTGCGCTATTACAGCGGCTGGGCCGACAAGTCATATGGACAAACCATCAACACAACCCCGGAGAAGTTTGCATACACTCTGCGCCAACCCATTGGTGTTATTGGTCAGATCATCCCATGGAACTACCCACTTTCCATGGCAGCCTGGAAGTTAGGACCTGCTTTGGCTTGCGGTAACACCGTCGTCCTCAAACCCGCCGAACAGACGCCATTGGGTGTCTTGGTGCTGGCAGAGTTGATCAAGGAAGCCGGCTTCCCACCCGGTGTCGTCAACGTCGTTAACGGATACGGCCGTGAAGCTGGGGCCGCTCTGGTCGAGCATCCGCTCGTTGACAAGATTGCCTTTACGGGCTCAACCGCTACCGGACGACAGATCATGAAGATGGCTTCCGCCACATTGAAGAACATCACTCTCGAGACCGGTGGTAAATCGCCTCTCCTCGTCTTCAATGACTGCGACCTGGAACAAGCAGTCAAATGGTCGCATGCAGGTATCATGTCGAACCAGGGCCAAATCTGCACAGCGACATCTCGTATCTACGTCCAGAAGGAGATCTACGACACATTCATTGGGAAGTTCAAAGAGGCCGTCAAGAGTACATCTAAGGTCGGCAACCAATGGGACGAAAACACCTTCCAAGGACCCCAGGTTACTCGTGCCCAATACGAGCGTATCCTAAGCTACATCGACATTGGTAAATCCGAAGGCGCCACAGTGCTCACTGGTGGTGGACCTTACCGTGAGGAGGGTGCAAGCACCGACTTTAGCAAGGGATTCTTCATTGCGCCTACGGTATTTACCAATGTCAACGACTCCATGCGCATCGTCAAGGAAGAAATCTTCGGACCCGTGGTGGTAATCGCCTCCTTTGAGACGGAAGACGAAGTCATCGCTCGCGCAAACGACACTACCTACGGTCTCGGTGCATCTGTCTTCACACGCGATATCCAGCGTGGCCACCGTGTCGCGGCTGAGATTGAGTCTGGTATGGTATGGATCAACAGTTCGCAGGACAGTGACCCCCGCGTTCCCTTTGGTGGCGTTAAGCAATCCGGTATTGGCCGTGAGTTGGGCGAAGCTGGTCTTGATGCTTATTCTCAGATCAAGGCTGTGCATGTTAACATGGGGACTGTCCTTTAATTTTTCCAGTTTTGACTACATAATATGTTCATTTACTTAGATCCCAGGTAGTAATGCAAGTAATCACGTCAAATTCTGCCTTCCCAGTCATAAACTAGCCAAGTGAATACCTGCTCCATGCGTCTGGCCGATGATTCAAACACAGGAGACATCTGGGGGCTAATTGAATACCCAAATAGGAAATACCAAAACCCACGCCCTACGACTGACAGGGCACACATCTAGCCCATCTAGCCCACCATAGATGTGACATCTGGATTACGGAGCATTACGAAGCGGGTGGATTTTGTCGGATGTCATTCGTAGGGCGTGAATATAGACTTTCTGACTGTTTGGCAGGGTTTGGGGTATATTACCCTGTCTTCACGCCCTTTAGATGGGTTTGTAGTTGGTTAGGTATGTATACTCAATGTGAAAGATTTATTTGATCGAATTTGGTCTCAAGTATATACGCTCTTTATTTTTTTTAAGAAACAATCTCTTCCTCGAGATTTCTGTGATACTTTCCGGAATATGTGCAAATAACTAACAAAAATCACAATGCAGGAATTGAGATGGACATTTAAACACCCGAAAAACGAAAACTGAACCAAAACGCCAAACAAGTCTATGGAAATCAATTATATCCAGGCTGCGATGAGAACGATGGCTCAAAATATGGGTGCATATCTGCTGCAGTAGTGGTTGTGGGGATGGAGATGGGTTGAGTCTCGGATGTTGTCATCATGGCTGGATCGAAGGACCGTGGAGACTTGGTAGCAACAGCAGATACCAATGGAGGCATCATTTCAGATTGAGTAGTAAGTCCCTCCATGCCGAACATGGACGCATCGATGCCGATGCTCTGGGACTCCGGGTCGTTCAGTTGCTGCAATAGCTCAAGGTCAAAGTTCGACGTTGCCATGGGATCCGCAAAGGCAGCCGATCCAGTCCAGTCAGATGTTGATCGTTGACCGATAGAGCAGCAACTTCCACCGACGGAGAAGTTGCTGCTCCATCCGCTTGACAGACCAGGTATAACAGACGAAGAAGGACCGGCAGACGATACGCCAATGCTGCCAGAAAAGCTTCCTGCGAGGCTTCCAGGCATGCTGGGTGCAGTTGAGGGGAAGCCAGTGCTCGGAATGTAGGCTGGGCTTTGCAGTCCTGATGCTGAAACTGCGCCGCTTCCAAGGCTGGCGTTGCTGAACCATGAGTGACGCACGTTTCCGGCAACAAAGGTGTTTGTTTCGAGAGGAGGATGTTGCATACGACCAGCGAAAGGAGGCTGCATTTCGAGATCCTCGAGGTTGGTGTTTTCTAATCCAGGTAGGTCTTCCATGCCGCAGTCCCGCTTTAGCACGCTTAGCCAGACCACGTTATCAGCGCATGTTTGGTTCCATGGGTCATTACTGCCGTATACGATCAAACGAGCTTGATCTTGAATCTCTTTATCAGTTGGCGTGTTACCGTCCAGCAATTGGCCCCCGATGTATGCCTTTAGCTCACTTTCGAGCCGTGTGAAGGAAGTCTCATCCGCCGGTACTAGTAGAGGCGCTGACGAAGAGCCTGCAAAAGCGCTGGTGGCCTTCTTTGGCCCACCAGCTCTCTCCTGGTTGAGATTTGCTCGCTCACTTGCAATAAGGTATGGAGGTATACTGTTCTCAACAAGACGCTGAACATACGGCTCGAAACCCCAGTCACCTTTCCATTTTGACATGTCTGCCCCGTTCTTAAAATGCTGCGCTATGTGATCTACACGCTCTTTCCAAGTGGTAAAGTTGGTATCGCATAAGCCACATCGCGACTTGATTTCGTTTGTTGTGCTGCGCCATTGATCCATTGACGAGTCATATTTGACATCGTGCATCAATCGCAAATGCTGATTCAGATGATCCTTGCGATAAAATGTTCGTTCTTGAACTGTTTTCTCTTGACAAGCCATGTAGTTGTGGGTTTCTAGATGGTTTTCGGTGGGGTTTGGAGCTCTACAAAAGGCGCATGCTTTCTTGCCGTCGGAGGAAGTAATCACTCCGCCGTGTGGTGCGCAAGTCCATTTCTCGAGAGCCAAGTGCACTGACTTCTCATGACGTTGCCAGTCATATTTCGCGGGGAAGGAGTCAGTACAGAACGTGCACTGGAATATCCGAGCTCCACGAACAGGTTGTCGGTCAAAAGCCGGAACTGGTGGCATCTGCTTACGGCGTCGACGTCGTTCCTTGCGGTCTGCAGAATTGAGTGAAGGTTGAGAAGAACGATGTGAGAATGCAGAAGCAAAAGAGTAGTCTGAAATTGATGATTTGTTCTCCGTTTCATAACTACTCACGGACGGTGCTTGAAACGACAAGGTAGAATCGTTGCTCGAACCCGTCTTACGAGAAAAGGATCGACCATTTCCAGACATTGTAGGAGGATAGTAGGCCTGTTGCTGTTGCTGCTGCTGGACATGAGATGGTGAAGGAGGCGGAAGAGACGCACTGGCCATAGCTCGGATAATGGCACTGGTTGAGGCAGCTTCGTGTTCAGGAGGAGAGTGCTTCCATCGCTCCAAAGGTGTCATCAGCGCATATTCAAGAGTGGACGATGACGAGTTCGATGTTGTCGATGATGTTGACGATGTACGTGTGGATCCCGGGATATCAAGGGCACCTGGAGTAGGCGAAGTATCACGTGTAGCTGGTAAGACTTTGCCGCGACGACGAGCATTGGCGAGCCAATTCGCAATCTGACTTCTTTTTAAACCAGTACGTTCTTTTAGAGCGTCTTTCTCTGCCTCGTTGGGATAAGGGTGTTGCCAGTGCTCCGAGAGCCAATTCTTCAAGACTCGAATGGCGTCACGAGAGAAACGAGCACCACTTTTGCGGCCACGAGATTCGAGGTGATCGAATTTAGTTGATCCAACAGATTTCAAGGCCCGTCTTCCAGTAAGCCCGCCAGTAGATGTGACGTCGTCTTCACCCACTGGATGCAGGGTGTGTAGATACTTGCCAGGGGTTTTTGCGTGTGTAAAACTGCACTCTCGGTAGAGCGAAACACAACAGGTACAACCGGCAGCTAATATACCTCGTTGAATGAGGAAGCAATCGAATCCCATTTGCCGACAGAAATCACAGGGCAGCGGGGATCGAAACATGGGATACTGCGAGCCAGGCGTCGGCTCGGGGATATCTGTAGTGGTGGCCCGGAGCTGGGGGTCCGGTCCCTGATCATGCAGGTTATCGACGACCTCATCATCAGCTGTCAGCCCCGTGTCGGGATGCAGCTGAAAGTTCTTATCGAAGAACAGCGATTCATAGTTTTCGACGGCTTCTGCTTCGTCGACTTCTTGGCAATCCGATGCAACGTCGTCCTGCACATTGTTCGAGGCGTAGGATGCCTCTTCAAAATTGAAGTATTCCATTTGTGTTTTTATTGGCTTTCAGCAATTGGAGGATCGCGAAAGGTGCTAACGGTCTTGAGACATGCAACGGTTAGACCGATTGGACCGTTGAGATATTCAGCTGATGAGTAAGTAGTTTGTAGTTGATGCGTGGAAGCTATCAACGCAGCCAACAGATGCTCACTACGCTTTAGCCAATAGATGGCCAATACAAGCGGTAAGACAAGTAATCAAACAGATGCCCGGAGTGATGGAGGACTCTGACAAGGATAGGGAGATATGTGGGAGGTAGAAAGGTAAGAAAAGAAGAGTAAGTTGATGGTAGATCGGATGAGTCAGTGAGCGGGCTGAGGGACTGTCCCGCCTGAAAGTTGGATTTTCTCAATCGACCGAGAATCAATTGCTGCAACCAGTTACTTGAGTATCTAATAAAGAATAGAAAGATGAGAATCCAAGCATAGAGAGGAGTTATCGATCGACTTCATATTTCTTCTGGAGAGAGTTTGCGGAGAGAAGAGTCATCCATCACGGTCGCTCCTTCTCTTTTGGGATCGATCTTATGGCCCGCTTGACCTCAAATTGGCCAATCACAACCCACGACGTCCCACGCCCTTCGAGTGACATGACTTGCCCTGTTTTGGACTAGCCTTGCACTTTTTAATTCTTTTTACTTCTTCTGGCTTAGTGTGGGCTGTATTTGCATTGAACTTAGCCTCTTTGGTAGTAGCCCATTAGGGTTTGTGATTACTAATCCGATTATGATTCCGTCAACACTTGAAGAGATCAACTACTTTCATCGCAAGAATCGGAGGAGAATGAGATTTATATATACTCGATGATTCAGACTCAAATGCCAGTTGCAAGTCTCTACTTAGGTAACTAGGTAGGTAGTCCTGTCTTAATCCAGCTGACGGAATACCTTCCGCTTTACAGCGACCGCATCAATGTGGGCAGGTTCCATGGTTCTAACTTCTCAACCTTCCTTTGCCTTCTATGACTCTAGAAGCATCATGGAACCTTTTGAAGAAAAGTCAATCGCGGATAAACTCAATTAATTTGATATCTACTACGTCTGGATATTCCCGAAATCTTGATCTTTCGGTTTCTGGTCTCTGGCGGTTGCAGAAGATGATGGACACTTGTTCTCTACTGGTTCATCCCAGCCAGCGCACTGTCTTACATGACAGGTGTTATAGGTCGGACCCTGACCATAGGGCTGTGTGACTTTCTACTCTTTCCAAGGCTCTAAATTTGTCAAATAACTGCAACATTATGGAGCTGGGCGGTTCAACTTCTAATGTATAGACTGCAATTCCTCCATAATAAAAACTTCCTTTCGGAGCTGAGGAGGACAATTGATTATCTGCATTTTCAATCTCTCTGCAAGCCCACGATAACTCCCTCTCGCCAATACCACAGTCCAGCCCACGTAGCACCAGGCCCAACAAGAAACTGTCCGGCTACAACACATAATGCACAAACGAGACCATCCCGATTTTTGATGTAGCCGAACCGTCGGAGGTCCCAGATTGAGTAGATGTTGCTTATAAACCAGGTCGCAAATGTAAATGTCATCTCACTCGAAAAGGCATCTGCAGTCTGGTCAATCGTGTCGTGTTTACTGTTCCAATAAGGCCGCAGCACGTTCCCGGATAGAATGATATTGAGCTCACTATCCGCAGATACAAGTAGTATGGCGTGAGATATGGCTTGCAGGACGAAAACAAACAAATAGGCAGATTTCAGAATCGGCACATCTTGAGCTTCGTAGCATTCAAATGCAGACTGCTCTCGATTCCTTTGTGTCTTGTATCTTGAGTTCCAAATTTGATCAAGATGTGCAAAGGCGAAAGTAAGACAGCACAAAAGAACCGGCGCAAATCCGTGAACACAAGATACCCATGTGACCCATTTTGCTGTATGGAAAGCATCCGAAGAAATCAGCGTCGTGGGTAGTATGTAACCCAGTATGAGCGCTGGTATTAAAGCGCGGGCAACCTCCGGCTTCACGAATCGTCTTGTGGGCAGGGGAGTGGAGCAAAAGGCACTTAGGGTTGCGTATATTGGTGATATAACTGCCATCCCTTTGAATTGGATTGCCAAGAGGAATAGGCTGGGCAAAGCGATGATGTTATTTCGATTCCCGAGTCGGTATCCTTCGATAATGTATATCAATAATGGCGAGATCAGGTTCGACAAGCAGTAGAAGTTTCGTAGGACCTGATTTTCAGTATCCGAATGTATGGATAACGACAAAAAGCCGTAATTTTGTATGACCGGGTCGTTCGTCCTAGACTTATGCGACAGTTCATAAGCTATGAACGCACAGTACGCCATATACAAGAACAACACTATCTGTACCAGGCGCACCCTCTTCAGTGGTGAAGAAGGCAACTCGTCGGTGTACGGCAAAACTCGTGCCCGTCTCTGTACGGGAAGGTATCTCAATCTCGCACCATCGACTAATTGAGCACTTAATAGGTCTATAAAGGCATATGGCACTTTGAAAGGCATCAGATATTCCCAGATCAACTTCGATATGAGGGGCTTTTCATATGCTGACAGGGACTGTTGTAGATGGGCATCAAACACTATCTGCTTCGCACGCTCATGTCGGGAAGCCTGCGTTTCTGTGAAGATGTCTGCGATATCTTTATTAGTCATTCCACTTAGACCTCCAGCCCGGCTGTACTTCTTCTTTAGAAGTGTATTGACGAATTCTGCGGCTGACTCAATTGCAGCATTACCACCATGGCCCGATATGGGATTCAGCTAATGAGTTTTAATGTTAACTCAATCTGGTACACTCCTACTACGACTGGACATGAACGAACCTTATGAGCCGAATCTCCCATGATGAATATCCTGCCAAAAAACCATTTATCATACACATATTCATGCAAAGGCGTGAGTGTAGTAAACAGCCGCTTGGCATATAGCTGACCAAATGTATGCGTCTTGGTAATCGGAGCATGCTCGTATTTTCTGATAAACTCTGCCTCCATCTCTCGGGTGCATCGAGGTACATCCTTGCCATACTTTGTCTCCGGCAACTTCTCAAAAAAGAACCAGTATATCCGATTCTCCGGCCCAGGTACAACCAATTGAGAATGTTCTTTTCCGGTGATTGTATATGTGTGGCCATGCTCCCAACCAGGCACATCCTGAGCAATGCCGAAGTTACAGATATAGTGGCATGATACGGGCTCTTGTTCGTCTGCTGCAAAGTACTCAGATGCCTGCTCGCTGCCAATCCGGTACATCTCTCGCCTTGTAGCACTGTGCACTCCGTCTGCCCCGATAAGTAGAGAGCCCCTAACGCTCTGTCCACCTGTTGTAAAAACCTCGACGCCTCCTTCAAGTAACTCAACACGATCTACTTTTTTGTTCAACAGCACGCAGCTCTTGTTTCGCAGCCGGTCGTAGAGTACACGAAGGAACAATTGTCGATCAATGAATACAATCGGATATCCGTGTCTAATTTTCAACAATCAGCATGAAGACTCACTCCTAAACTCTACAATGAAGAGAAGTGAGATACCGAATCTCAACATGGCGGTGAAAGCAGGATACATTCAGTAGACAATCGCCATTTTCTTTATGGATGTGGTTCCCCCGTTTATCCTTATAGTTCAACTCTGCGATCGGTTCATATAAATCCAGCTGATCCAGGATTCGAGCTCCGTGAGGGCCTATTCCGATACTGGCGCCTATGTTTGGATCAATCTCGCTGTGCGCTTCTAATAGAAGGTAGTCGATGTGGAACTTTTCCAGCATGTGGGCTAGGGCAAGACCGGCAATGCCTCCGCCAGCGATTAGTACTTTGAAAGGTTTTTCTGTAGAAGACATCCTTCGCGATCTATCTTGTTGAAGGTACCAGGCTAGATCGATCTAGCCTTGACGAGGTATAAAATTGCTGTGGTACAGGCACGAGAAGTTTTTGAGCAAGTTGGAATTTAAACACTTTATACTTGACCACGCACATAATCCCCTGTCAACATTTGCATCTAAACCTTTGGATTGTGGTTTCATAATTGCATCCACCGGATTTTGGCAAGGGCATGCATGACATCCTACAGCTGAGGCTGAGAGCCCGAGTAGATTTGCTTCTTGAATCAGGTCCATCCAGCTCGCACGCGTCACGCATGTAGATCACATTCCATGCAATACCCTGCATAAAACCTGACAAATCAACCTGATTCCATTGGTGATTGGCTTCTGCAGTTATAATGGAAACATCTCGCAAACTAAGAACTTGATTGGCCTTGACGTGTTTCCTACATGTAGAATCATGATGGTAATCAGAAAATTTTTCACTGAATTTTGTGATAATTTATAGTCGATCATATTAAAATCATGTCTTACGAGGTTGCAGAAATGTTTATACCCTATTTAAGATTTAGGGAGAAGTAGCATTTGAGAACGAGACCTGATCGACAAAAACCAATAACTCGTGTACATGTAGGTTACTCACTAAAATGCATAAAATAATGGCACAATCACATGTAGCTGAATGGAATTGTCAACTAAGCAGGGGCTCCATGGCCATGAGGATCTTCTGCACAGAAGCCCTAATTCCAGCCTTTCTTTAGCCTAAAATGGACAAGCAACTTGGGAGCTGAGACTGGATCAATGTAATAAAACACTAGACTTTTAATATATCCAATCATATCAACATGGATATAATCTGCTATCGAAGCCTGATATATTTTCCAATCATATTATATTCAGAGACACCTGTATGAGGCTGAGTGTTTTTAGGCCCCAGAGCCGTGTGGTTACACTGGCCACATACCGCAATCAGGTCTAGTGTTCCTACTCTGATATCCAAGAAGTAGAAACCGACCGAGTAGATGGACAAACGAGAAATATGAGTCTAGCGTTCATCGAGAAGAATTCGATGTCACCTTAGAATGAGACCAACCCTAACCCTAACCCCTAAGTGGATGGAGGTCCCTGACAGTCCGATGTACCATCGTCTGGTTGATAACTTCTGTATGTCAGGGTTCTTCTCATAATATACATTCGAAACAGCTCCTTTTCACTGAACTTTAATTTGACTTTTCCGCCACATCAGCAGCGTAGTCAGAATTCCACCTGCAGCAAATCCAAGTACTATCCGCATCTGCAAATTGAAGCTTTCGGCAAACTCATGTCGCACCATGGTCTGCAGACTGCCCGACAGTGTGCTGATGACTTCGGTTGATCTGAAGATAGAGAATATCTGCTCGGAGCTCAGTATGCCCGACAACTCATTCTTGACCCAACTGTTTCCTACAGCTGTGACGAGTGAGACTACCAAAGCACCTCCAAGGAATCGAAATTGCACGGTAGCTGCAGTTCCGACAGCTACATCGAGGTTAGCTCATTGTTCTTGGCTTTGAAGGGTGAGTGTGCTCTTACCCAGATCCTCTTTGTCGAAAACGAATGGAATCAACAGGGTTGCGCCCCCTAAACAAAATCCGAACCCTATACCGATAAGTACCTCAAGGCCGTACAATCCATTCCAGTCCACATCGGTAGTAGATATTCGCGACGTGAATATAATACCAAATACCTGCAATATACTCCCAACAATTATAATATATACCGGAGGAATCCGTAGGCTTTTGCACAGGCCGGCGGATACAATGGATCCCACAGGTCCACTCAATGAGAATGGAAGCAGCCTAAGACCAGCTTGTAACGAATTCAAACCTTGAATAGTTTGATAACGGATAGGGAGTTGGAAGATGAATGTGACACTGATGGCACCGAACATGAAGGAAGATCTATAATTTTTCGTGTCAGATATGCCCCGACGTCACATTTTCAGGGCTTATACGTACATGATTAAACCCATAATCACCCTGCTTTGGCAGAACCTCCATGGAAATACAGGCTCTACAGCGCTCTGACGGCGTTTGGCATGCCAGTACTGGCTCAAAAAGAAAGCTATCCAAGCAACCGCTGAGGCACACAAGGGCCCCGGGGCCTCCCCGGTCGTCCAAGAGAGGCGAGAAGCTGCCTGATCAAAACCACTGACTATCAGTGCTACTGCTGAAAGCATGAGGAGTGCCCCGATGGCGTCGATGTTCTCAAGGCGGGGTCGTTCTCTTGTTGCTATTCTACCTTGGTTTGGAAAATCGGCTGGCACCGTGAAAAGCAACAGAACTCCAGAAACGACACCGAGAGGAACGCTGATAGTCGTTAGCGTGGGTCAATCCTTTTTTTAGAAGGTATTTTATATTACTTACTTGAGTAAAAATACCCATCTCCATGTCGACTTCTCGGTTATGAGGCCCCCGAATATAGGTCCCATGGCATTTCCAAGGGCAGCCAGAGCTATGGCCGAAGCAGTGTACAAAGGGTATTTCACCGGGGGGACTAGCTCATATACCATAACCGAAGAAATTGAGTATAGACCCGAGCCGCCGATGCCCTGAAATGCTCGACATATGATTCTGAATTGCGGCAGTTAGTACCTCGTGCATTTTATATAGCAGGGAAAATCTTTAAAGGGATGGAATGGAGCATACAACTGGTTCATTGTTCGAGCTGCTCCAGAACCTCCTGAGAAGGCCGTGAAGATCATCAATGCAATTATACATGTTGGTTTACGACCAAATAGGTCGCTCATTTTTGCCCATATCACGAGGCCGACTAGTCGTTGTTGTATTTTAATAATGACATATCATTAGCGGGACCAGTCTCTTACCTATATAGGTAATCAGATATGCAGTAATTATCCAGCTGCTCTCGTTGAATTCCTCAAGGTCATTTGTGATAGATACGACCGCTGTACTGGCGATAGTAATTTCGAAATTTATAAGTAGAATGCCCAAGAAAAGCCTGCAAGTGGCGTAATGTCAGTTAGGTTTGGGGAAGAGGACTTGATATTTGCAACTTTCCCTGTGGTAATGATATGAAGCCTCCATCCCGAGATATAGTTGAAATCACTTTGGGGTTGTTGGTCTGCTGTGGTAAGCGTGTCTTCATGGCCGGCTGTCTCGCCGGACGGCTTTTCAGGGCGAGTACCCATTGCAACTGTGTCTCTCTATAGACCGGTCAGCGTGTAATACGTAGATTGTAAGACGGCCGCGTTCTTTTGTCTCTTGACTATCGAGAAGGCAAATTCATATGGGCCCAATGACTGCCATATGAATTCCGCCCTGCATGTGCAACACTTTCTGGAAGTGGACCAATAGCTGTGTCCTTCAGTTATTTCATTTGTACAGCATATGTGAACGCCAGATTAACTCAAGGCAGCCCCGATCAATCCCACAATGGCATTCTAATGCTGTATGACTCGCCGCACTGCTTTGTGTGATAATACTAGTTGCATGATGTTGTACCTCATAATTCACTCAACTGTGCCGCAATTTTGGTTCATATATGTGATTGGACTGTGGCTGCACTGGGTTGTAGATCGGAGGATCTCTTTTTAAAAGAAATGTTCAATAGTCTAAAAGTAGACCAAGGTAGGAAGACAGAGTTTGAGCAGGCTAATGCCTAAACAAAGAAAGACTTTCCCACTTATTGGAAATGGTTCTTAGATCTCGGAAAGTCTTTATACATACGTACTATTGTCTGCATTATGCAGTGGGGTAAAACAAAGGCCAACTGTAAAGTGTATTATTCTCTGGGGGAGGGGGGTAAGACATCAATATTCATATGTTATTCAATGGTGGCCGAGATCCTCCGAAGCACCCCTTAAATGTCCCATCACAAGGTCGCCCGAAATGTACTGTGCCACCTCAAGTCCACCTGTGCCGTCTTGGAAGTTAACAGCATGTCATAATCAGGGTCTTATCCAATGGATTTTCGAATGGTGAACGATCTTTCGTAGTGCTCGATTAGGCAATTAGGGCTTGAGAGACAGTCCGAAATAGGAAACGTTCATCCCATTAAGCTCGGTCCCACCGATCCGCCGGAGTTCTCCATTTGCTCACTAATCTCATCAACATCAACCAACGTCAAGGGATCACATTCATTTCCAACTAATACCACGCTCGCTACATATATCCACTCTCAGAAACAATGCGGCTCCCCTTCGCCGCAGCGAGCATCGCCTCGCTGCTCTTATCATGCACCATCCCCACCGTCGTGTCCGCCGAACACACCTCCAACTGGGCCGTACTCGTGTCCACCTCACGCTTCTGGTTCAACTACCGGCATCTCGCGAACGTCCTCTCCCTCTATCGAACAGTGAAACGACTCGGAATCCCCGACTCTCAAATCATCCTCATGCTTCCGGACGACATGGCCTGTAATCCGCGCAACGCCTTCCCTGGGACGGTTTATAGTAACGCCGATCGCGCGGTAGATTTGTACGGAGAGAATATCGAGGTTGATTATCGCGGATATGAGGTTACGGTCGAGAATTTTATAAGATTGCTTACCGACCGGCTGGATGAGGATGTGCCGCGGAGTAAGCGTCTGGGATCTGATGCAGGGAGTAATGTGTTGGTATACATGACGGGCCATGGCGGAGACAGGTTTTTGAAGTTTCAAGATTCAGAGGAAATTGGTGCTTGGGATCTGGCAGATGCGTTTGGGCAGATGTGGGAGAAGAAACGATATCACGAATTGCTTTTCATGATCGATACGTGTCAGGCGAATACTATGTACACCCATTTCTACTCGCCCAACGTCATCGCCACGGGCTCCAGCGCGCTTGATGAATCATCCTACTCACACCATGCGGATAACGATGTCGGCGTCGCGGTTATCGATCGATGGACATACTACGTCCTCGAATTCCTAGAAACACAAGTAACCTCACCAAACTCAAAACTTACTCTCGGCGACCTGTTCGACTCTTACGACAAGAGCAAGATCCATTCCCAGCCCGGATTGAGATGGGATTTATTCCCCGGTGGCGAACAAGAGGGTCGTCTGCGGACTGTGGTTGATTTCTTCGGAAATACGCAGAATGTACAAGTGGAAAGTAACGCGACGACGGGGCCGGGGTCGCTAAAGGAGGATTTGGATGAGATTGCGAAATTGGTTGAGAAGTGGCAGAGGCGGGAGGAGGAGTATCCATTCTTGAGTCAGAATACTACCACATCCTCTGATCAAAAGGACGGGCGTTCGGAGCCGTCGCCTGCTGCTGGTGCGGATCGTCGAAGACAGGGTGTTGCGGCTATTAGCAAGATGACCGATGAAGATAGCTGGACGAAACGACTTATTGGATTGGCGGTTGTTGGTGCAGGTACTGGGCTCTGGCTGGCTGGATCAGTCTTGGGTCGGAAGGCCTGATTAAGTTCTACGAATATGTAGCGTTTTCATTTCATCTGTAATATTATACCCCCTTGTACTTCATCAATATCATAATTTAATTTTCCTCCATGATTGGAGCATCCACCAAAAGACCTACGGAGCGAATGTGGTAACAATGTAATCATAATAAATACTACCTACTAACTACCTAGTACCTACAAAGGTATCACGCAAACAAATAGCAGTTCCCAAGTCCTTCATGTCATCCATCCATCCAGCAAGAAGCAGAGAAAAGCAAATCCGATTTTCCATCCGTACCATATTTGCTCGCCAATGTTCGAAGAAAGCAAGTAAAGAACCGCCATGAAACGCAATCATTCAGAGAGAAAAAAAAAAAAAAAAAAAAAAAAAAAAAACAACACAAACAAACAAGTAGGGGACAG